>CAWUFW010007583.1:847500-991292 GCA_963921515.1 Calotriton arnoldi
AGAATGCTGCTGCCTACATTGCAGGTAAATTACGTTTAAAAATCTTCTGTGATTGTTATGCCACAGGTGCTCGGCGCTACTAATCTTACTTGTTTGCAACTTTGCACTCGCTTGGGCTGATTATGTAAGAGTTTACTTTAGAGAACTTAAGTTAGGTAATGCTAGAGAGACTCTAGTCCTTCCTTTGTCCTCCTGTCATTAAGAGATAGTGGTGGATTGATAGGTTTAGTTACTTATTAGTATTAGTTGTTAATTTTTAGTGGTCTGCGTGACACATCCTCTGTTACGTCACGTGCTGCTGAGTGCTGCTTACCCCAGTCCTTAGTAGAACCTTTTGTAATTTGTTTAGTGAGTGGTAATAGGCTTAGCAGTAGCAGAACATCAGCAGAAACCAACCAACAATTTGGTGTATGCAAAAATGTATGCATGTGTCCTCCATCTATGCATTTTTTTGAGGACTAAAATAAATGGAAATGCAGACTTAGTGAACAATTGGCCCATCTGGAATAGGTGGGCTAGGTCAGGTGGTACTTAGGCTTAGTTAGTATTCTGGAATCAGAATGGAACACTGGATTAGTGTTCATAAATAATAACTAGACGGTCCGCGAATCCCGCGATACTACTAGTCGACCAGATTAGATAGGTCCATTTTATTGCAATTGTTGTTTCCATAAATGTTTTTTTGAGCGTTTTTTTAATTTTTTTATTTGTTTCACACCAATCATCAATGTTTGTATCTTTCTTTCTTATATCTTTCATGATCAGCAGCACCCAGGGGCAAGAAGACGGGGTCGGAGTCGGCGGGAGCAGCATCAGAAGTTGGCCAGGACCGCTCCTCTACCGAGGGCTCTGCTGCTGGCCCCAGTAAGTCCTCCTGCTGTTAATATTAATAATTATACTTCCCTAACTTTTACTGCATCTTAATTTTTCCGAACTATTATTTCCGTTTCCTAATTCTAATTTTTACCAATTCTTCTACGATCTAGACTATCTGTTTCTAAATTCTTGTTATCCCTGCCTCTAACTGCCTCTGCTATGACTCTCTGTAGTACTACTATTAGTTTGTCTGTAGCTAAACTTGCCCAGTTGGCCACTCTTTATTTAAAAGGTTTTAAAACTCAGATTCACCAATAGCTCTAGCCACTGAGTCCAGTTGTTTGGGTTGTCCTCTTCTAGTCTTCTTAATCTTGAGGCTTTTCGACAATTCCCACCAACAAAATGCCCAACCAGATATTTTACTATTTTTGATAGGATAGGACATACTACTACTAGTCTACTCTACTCTTGTACCCGATTTGTACTAGTGATGTATGTTGTATATGTATGTATTAACTTTTTTTTCAATCTTGCTAGTGAAAAAGAATAAATAGGGGGAGGTGTATATGGCATCTAAAAAATGTATAATGTTTTTTCTAGGCATACCGACCATCAGTGCCGGGGCCAGCGGCGAAGGCGACGCGGCCAGTAAGGAGGGAGCAGAAGATGCGGCAGCTGCAGGGGGTGAGCCAGCAGCAGTGGCAGGCGGTGGTAAGTTATATTCCTTACTTATTGACATTACACTCGCTGCAAGGGTGTACACTGTACTGTTGAGAGAGACTAAGTTGTTGTGAACAACGGTTGAAGAAGACACCCTTTACTTAGCATTAGCATTAGCATTACCGGCAGGAGTTGAGTAACTAATGGCCTCTTCTATCTGACTTCAACTCAGCTGTGAAAGTTTTATGGAGAAGACTAAGAGTCAGATCAGATGACCTTGATGGATGGGTTGAACGAAAAGGGAAAGAAGGGTGGAAGCCAAGGAGGAAGGACGGGCGAGATGTAATATTTATGACTGGCAGAGAAGGATACGTGGGATGCATGCATGGGCGGCTGATAGGAATCAGATGCATGGGTAGTTGAAGGATGGGTGGAAGGTGAAAGAAAAGATGCCTGCCTGGGTGGGTGAAACTGTATGGGTGGATAGCAAGAATCCTCTGGGGTGTTTCATGGGTCAAACTCAAAGCCAAGGCAAGCAAGGAAGGAAGGACGCATGGATGGTGGGTTAAAAAAAAGAATACATTGTTGTTGGTGAAACAAACTAAGGTTTGTTGAGAGATTAAGAAGAGTGATAGACATGTTTACTTTGAATGGATGGATGCCTGGATGGTATTCATCATAGATAGCATAGGTGGAGAATGTCACTGCATGAAGAGTCTTAGTTTGAAGAGAATGTAAAAGAAACCGCACCAGAGTAGCAAAGCCAAGGAGAATAGAAGTTGTATTTTCAGAATACACCCTTGACTCACAGTAGTTTGCAAGCACAGCATATATATTGTGTATGTATGTTGTTATCAAGCGCCTCCCTCCGACACCGAGGCCCACTCCCTACCTATGTTAATTTATTTTCGACTGTGTCAGCCTGTCATGGGTGGCCTATCGGCTGCATGTTTATTGTTTACACAATCAATCAAAACAAAGTACCTCATGTCGTCCCATATATAAGCAATGATCATTTGGATCATATATCATCTGCCTTTTTGGAGTAGTCAGGGCAGGGTGAAAGTGAAATTGAGCAGTTGCCCTTGATGTAACAGAGTATGGCCAGTGCCACCCGTAATACTCAGCTTCCCCACCTGCAGACAGTAGTAAATAAAACTAAAGTGAGTCTGCCTCACGAGTATGTTTGTCTTGGGTGCAAGCTGACCGAGCTGGCGTGCCGGCTGCAACAAGGTTACGTAATTTCGCTAAACAAGAGAGAAGAAGAAGACTATGTGTACTGTGTACTCGAGTCCATAGTGCTAGTATAATGCCTGAAACTCCCACAAATGATAGAGGCTGAGGAAGTGGGAGGATAGATACATACCACAAATGTTATGTACTGTGCTTGCTAGTGCTACTGTGCCACTATGTGTAGAATTAATTTGTCTTACTGTTTTGCTAAGAGTATATTGTTACAATAGTCTTTTTTTTCTTCTTGATATAGCTACTCCTTCCCAACCAAAATCATCGAAACCGGACAGGAAGGAGTTGGCAGCCAAGGCCCGGCGCCGGAAGCTGGAGGCCATACAAAAAGAATACCAGCGGCTGGTGGTTCTGGCGGAGGAAGAGGAGGAGGCGGCAGCAGCTGCAGCCTCCTCCAATGCCCCAGGCCCCAGCCAGGCCCAGGCCCCTCCAGTGGTACGGCATCGCGGTCAGGCAGCCACCCGCCGCTGTACTACAACATCCAACATTGCTGCCCCCCCCTGTGGATGCAATTGTCGTGCATTCAAGCGCCGCATGCTCCTCCGAATGGCACGCCTAGAGGAGCACCTAGAGGAGCGGGTAAAGATCCTGGTGGACGAGCACCTGAGAGCCCGCTGAATCCGTTAGGAAACCAAAGACGCTGTTGGATTGCCCCTTTTTTATTCCTTTTTTTGGTGGGTGGGAATTGGGCGTTGGGATTTTATATTTATTCACCGGACATTGGTTGGACTTTTTCTTGTTGGACATTGGTTGGGGTTAGGGAGAGGGGTGGGTCAGGTGTTGTGGGATTTTTACATAGTTTATTTTTGTTAGGGGATTAAATTATATTTATACTTAAACTTTACATACGATGTCAATGTTTTGTGGGGGGTTACTGTTTTACGTCACACGGTTTCCTTGCTGCTGCAGGGCCGCAGCCAGTGTTTGATTTAAATAATCTGCCGATTTTGTAACACACAAACAGATAGATGCGGTACCCCTCACTGAGTGACTTGTCCTACTAGTACTGTCAGTCTCTCCTCCTAGTCTATGCATTCGGCAACAGGAGGACTCAAGGGGTGTGGGAATTAATTAATTAATATTATTAATTATACCTCCCCCAAACTTCTTCTTTTACCTGTGATTGATGTTTAACTTAGGCACAGCGATGGCTGCATGGCGATGATGGTTTGGTTTCCCAAGATGCCATGGTTGTGGTGGTAGTAGTAGACACTGGCAGTAGCATTTGCAAAAAAAGAAAATGAGACAGTCAGTCGCCTGAGAGAGACTCTGGGAGGAGTAGTAGAACGAAGTACAGTACAGTACGCAAGAAGACTGCCAAACAATAATAATAATGCTGATTAGCAATGCTAAAGTAAAATAAAACATAATGGTGGCGGGGATAGCCTAGTACAACAAGTTACAAACTGTAGTTGTGTCGAGTCACTCAACACAAGCGTAACCTTTAGTGCTGTGTAGGAGGATGATGAATCCAATCGATGCCAGCAAATAATTATGATGGATTAGGTTCCTTTGGGAAAAAAATGGACTTGCATATATACTGAACATGGGTGGGCAAGCAGAAGAAGATCCTCGCCCTGCCTTGAAATTGAATTAGTGTTGCTTTCACCACATCCACCCCTGAAAGCGTGTGATCAATTATTGGTGTACATTAAATTTAGCCACACCTCAATATAAATCACACAGCCCAGGGGAAGAGGGTTAGGGTTTGATGAATGGTTGGGAAGGGGGGTTTGGGGAAAGGTTTGACAAAGAAAAACACTACGCATGGACAAAACAACACAAAAACAAAACACAATCTTGGCAGATGACCATCATATCCATAAATATGTTAAGGGAGAAAAAGGAAATGCATGCATGATGATGATGATGACTTGATGGTTAATGATAAGTAGTACTTACTAACTAGACTAGTAGACAGTACAGGGCAGCAGTATTAATTATTATGCAATGTGCCATGCCTGTCTGCCCTCAGAGAGACCCAAATTACAAACATTTTTACTTCTGTTGTACCAGGCTTACTTTTTAAAGCTAGCAAAGAAAATTTAAAAATAGCTGTAGGGATCAATTATAAGCAGAGAGCAAACAACAACAACACACAGTCATAATGATTGAAGAGAAAAAATGAATTAAATTATTTAAAAAATGATGAATGTTGATACTAAAGTGTTACTGTATGTTATCCTGGTCAAATTGGGGAGTTGCATCTCGGCATTCCTCTTGGTCCTTCCTTCCATGGACGCTGTGTCCGTCAATCTTGGGTGGCACTGCCTGCCTGGCGGATGCAGATTGGTAGGTGAGTGTGAGTTGTTTTTCTCTGTTTAGCACAGGGTAAAGGCTGGCCTGTAAGTTTAGATGGAAAAACAAAAGGGATATTTAAAAATCAAGGAGAAAAAAAAGCATAAATTACGGAGGAGTGCAAACACTTTCAGAGCGGCATAGCTAAATCATGTCTACTCTGTTGTCTGTTTCCAGCATTAACCTACAACAGCAACAGGACAGAGCAGGCCCACGGCCCCCACCCAACCTCCACTTAGCTTAGATTTTGACTGAGCCAGACAGAGCAGACATGTCACATATACAGCAACATAGCATTTTCCAAAGTAAGTAACTAAATCAATGGCATGCACAGCTGTCAGTCATACCACCACTACTACACTCGTGACTCGACTGACTCAACCACTACACAGACATGTAGGTCTCCTGTGGTTGTTGTTGACTTGATTACCTTTTAGGCCACTCATGAAACGCCCTGAGTTATTCCATCAATCATCTCCGATCCTACTGACTGCGAAGATATTTGTCACTGTGGTCATCATCATGGTGTTGTCCAACTCAGTCAGCATGGGGGCATCTTGTGCCCCCAGTGTAGCGAACATCTTTATGGGGGAATATGAGTGTAAACACATTTTCAACGAGATAGCCCCATATTACGAAAATGTAGATACCTGCATAGATTTATAGATGACATTTTTTTCATTTGGTCAGGTGATGAATTGGAGCTCCAGGAGTTTATTGAGTGGCTCAATTTGAGTGACAACAATCTCAAGTTTACGGCCAAGTATTCAGCAGACAAGGTCGAATTCCTCGATATATGGATCATGGGGAGACAAGGCAAGATAGAGGTTTGCATGTATAGGAAACCTACAGCTAAAAACACCATCCTTGAACACAGTAGCTATCACCCCTCCTGCCAAAAGGATTCCATCCCTTTCGGGGAGTTTTTAAGAATAAGGCGAAACTGTACCAACATAAGAGAATATATGGAATATGCAGAACAACTGCAAGCACACCTTCTCCATAGAGGATATCCCAAACAATTAGTGCGCCAAGCTATTAAACGAGCTAAGTACTACAACAGAGATGCTCTTATCACAGGGAAAACAAAACAACCCATGGACAAACTAGTATGTGTTGTCAATCACTCCAATTTGAATTACAAGATCTGAGGTATCTTGGAAAAAAATTGGAGGATCCTTAATGTGAATGAGGAAGATGTTCAACTTGAGAAACCTATGTTGGCATACAGAAGAAATCCCAGTCTCAGCGATAAATTGGTACACAGTAGGGGTTTGCTGAAAGAAAAAAGAGAACAAACTACCATTGACAGGTTACCTCCCATCCTGGGGAATCACAGATGTGGCAATTGCCATGCCTGCGACTCAGCTATCACCTCCCAATCATGGACCTATGGAAACAAAACGGGCAAACTGAAAAGCATGACGAATTGCAGAACTACGAATATAATCTACCTTATCCTCTGCCCTTGTAGCTTAGGATATATAGGCGAAACGGGCAGGGAATTTCGTATACATTTTTCGGAACATAAGTCAGCGATCAGGACGTCTAAACTACAGGCCCCCATAGTCAGACACTGTATAGAACATAACCATAAAGAGAATGAGCTTAAATGGCTCATCCTAGAACGTGTAAGACATAAACCTGGGGGGGACATAGAGAAGATTAGGAAAGACAGAGAGACCTATTGGAAATTTACGCTGGATACAGTACGACATGGGCTTAACGAGGAAATCATTTGGATAGTTACCTAAGCATTGTTCTACTTGCAATTAAGAGACTGTCATCTCTATATCCTAATGTTAAGTTTAATATTTTCTGCCTCAGGTAAGCCCACTAATTTAATCTACCTTACCATGAGACTTAGCACTGAGATCAGGCCCTTTTTTCCAATTGCTACTGGCATTATATAAAATATTATCTAATGTACTGTCTGCAACCTGCTGGGTAATACAATTAATTTTGTAAACCCAACAAATTGTTTATCATCATCTATGTAGAAACAATAGATTGATAGACGATAGGGGTATTGCCCTGATGACCAGTACCATTGGGTTATCATATTAGAAGTTACAAGCAAGAGAGTGGTGATAACATAGTAATCATCTTACCTCACTCTCAGAGGTTCATCATGAGGCTTGAATAATAATTTTAGAGCAAAGGTCTCTTATACAACAATAAAAAAATAATAATATAAAAAAATATAAAAATAATAATCTCTATTCGCGTGTCTAACTACATAGAGGATGACAATACATAATGCAGAAATACATATGCCTAGTAGGAGATTTTTTTGGACCAAATTATATGGATTAGGGCAATTTCTATCTAGAATATGCGTAGAACAGTATTCATTCTATCATGGCGTCCTTGTTCACCACTCTGGAACTAGAATAAACATTACTGAGTTTACGTACATGTTTGCACAATCAGACGCGCTCTATCGCGAGAATTAGCGGACGAGTTGGCACAATCGGTTGCATCCTGTCGCGAGATTTGGAAATTTTGGCGCTTGACAGAGTCTCCATAAACACGGAAGTGAATCCAGCACTGCCGGCATGGAAGTAATTTGGTGAGAGAGCGGGCCTGAGATTAAAGGATTGGTCCAAGTTTCTGAAGTATGTACAACTACGGTAAGATAAAAACGGGACCTATTGCCTTTCTTCTTTCATCCTTTTTTAACCTCCTGTTATTAGCTGCGACAGTCTCAGATAATTGTACCCTTGTGTCTACTACCGATTAAAAGGGTAACATATGCGCTTACAGCGCAAAGGGGCAATAATAAGTACCTTCGTTTCTATCACCTATCTGTCTGCAGTTTTAATCCTACAAGGAGGCATATAGGGCGGACGCATGGTAATGTACCAATGCGTGTAACACGCAAAATCGCCTGTTAGATGTTGCTAACATTGCCTGATGCACGTGGAATAGCTTGGTGAAATCTGGGCAGTATTTCCATCAATGTCCCTACATTAAGAAGGCTAGTAGGCTTATATGAACGAACTGGGATATCTCAATGATTATGTTGGCAAACAGCTCCTTGTACATGTGGTAATACCATTAATGATTGGAACGCTAGGAGACATATATTACATTTTAGGGATTTTGTATTCAGGCTACTACTGAAGACTAGCATTCAAGGCCATACGGTGTAGAGCACATGAGAGCCCAGTAGAGCAGATTTCTTAACTGTAATAACAAAACCACTACTAAATAGAGTAGGTTTACCGTCAGTACAAGGTGTACATAATAAGGCTGTCCCTTTATCTGTTTTTTTAGGTACCTATACCCAAACAACTGAGATATCAAAGAAATATATACAATAATGACACACATGCTGTCAGCAACAGGCTGGAATCAGAACTTATAGTTGGTAAGATCGGACTGCATTTGAATAAATTGAGTGCTCACACATTGACAGGATCCTAATAATGTGGTGATTGTTTCTTTTATAGAAATATTTTTAGACCGGTGGATGAGAACACCGCCGTTGTTTCCTCAGGAATGTGCTCTACTCGTGAGAACAGTGAGCTGCATGAATTCGCAGTATACATTTTTACAATGACTAACATCAGGTATAATAGTAAACTCTAGATATAGTGTTACTCAGCACTTTTGTCTGCTATGCCTTATCTAGTAAAGGGCACACTTTCCTTCTTCTTTTGTTATTCACCATTACGTTTCACCTATGATTACCTACTGAGGTATCAATAACTAAACTTTTTTCAGTCTTATTGGGATATAAGGTAACTTTGGATACTCACACTATGGGTTTGCATGTAGGGTGCTGATTTGACAGCACGTCTGTTTTACATGATCACATATACCACTGGACTAAAACTCCTTAGGGTCATTAGAGAATGGGATAAATCCTATCACACAGATGCCTAAATAATAGCACTACCAGTTCCCATGGCCTGAGAGCCAGCAAAATAATATAAAGTGTACATTGTTATTTCACAGATAACCCTGCGCCCATCCCATGTGACATTTACATAAGTCTACTCTTGGTCCTGAAGAAGGTGGCATAGTAGAAGGTCCACCGAAACGTGCGTAGACCAACTACATACGAATGGGGATTCCTCTTGGACACACTTATAAAGGACTAAATTGACTGGACAAGAATGTACAATTGAAAACAACCTGATTATTCTTGGATAACTGGTGTTAAAAGATAAAAACTTTTTGTTAGAAGATCTCCTACAGGACGGTTTTGTCTGGAGTATGAATGATAGTATGAACGTGATGGTGTGACAGGAGAGATTGCTGGCGTGAAGTCTGAGTGTGGGGTTTCTTTTATATTTTATGTGTATTGTGATATGTGATGTTTGTTATTTCAACTAAAACAATGAAATTCACCATAGTATGGACAAGGTCACTTATGAATTGAAAACTTTCCTTGTACCCGTGCAAAAATGATGTATAGTTGTAAACAATGTGTTCTTATTAATTTGTAATGACAGTAAACTGAGATATATATTTTTTCATACTGATTTAAAAAAAAGAAAAAGAATAAAAAACGTATTTTTGGAATGAATTGTTGTATGTCACTTTTCGGGTGGGAACTGGTTTAGGCATAAGAGCCAATGTAGGCCACAGTTAAAGTAATACAGGTCGGATAAGAGGTTTTGTTTTAGCATCGTGTCCAACTCAGTCTGTAGTGTACAGAGTGAGTCCAGATTCCATATTCAAAAATGCAATGGATCGGCCTGCAGTAGAAGTACAAATTTGTTATTAAACAAGAAGGGAAACATTGACTTGAGTCACTTTAAGTGTGTAGATTAAATAATAGTACACAATGAATTCACTTCATGCACAACAAACAACAACAACACAAACACCAATCACTCAGAGTCAGCGTCCAATGAATGGCATCAATACCTGTTCCTTCTCATCTTAAGTTAAGGGGCAGTCTCTCTTGGCTCAGAAACGAGGATAGCTATAGTAGTCATCATGTTCCACTTCTTTTGGAGGGACTCTGCAGAGCAACATTTTCTTGTACTAGTATTCTCCATCCAATCATCATCATCTGGCTTGAGGGTAATGGATTTAGGGGCGAGTCAGGAGGATGGAGGAGCAGGAGTCGGAGGAGTGGACTTAAGTTAAATGCACACAGCTTTAATTAACTCCAATATGGTAATAATAAAAAGAAAAAGTAGAAGACGGTGGTGATGTATTTGTTGTTATTCGAAGTTTAACTTTCGACCCAGAAAGACAGAGACACAGACAAATAAAAGTAAATAAGGAAGAAAGAAAGTAAGAAGTTCAAAGCCTAGTTGTCAGGGAAGTATAGCTCGTCCTCAAACTCTGGTGGTTCAACCAGAAGTAGGGAATCATCTAACACACTACTTCCGTCACCTAAGTCGCTGTCCTCATCTGCCTGCGTTGATTCACGTACTTTGTAATTCGGTGGTATAAAGTGCGGATTCATTTTGATCATGGTTAACCTCGCCACGTTTTTGGGCGAGAGACTGGTCCTTTTCACTGTTACAATGGCACCAGCAGCACTGAAAACACGCTCAGAAGAGACACTTGCGATAGGGCAAGCCAGATACTTTATCGCCAGCCTGCTGAGCACTGGCCATTGGCCCCTTTTCCCATACCAATACAGCAATGGGCTTTGATCAATGTAGAACTCTGTTGGGTCATCCAGATAGGCCTGGACCATCCGCTCAATGTTCAGGGGTGCTCCACTTTGCTTGGCCTCTTTTGTCTTTGCATCAGCACTGGACCTAGCAAGCCCTTGCTGTAAATACCAATCCTGTGCCGATTTTACTGGGGCTGATGATGATCTGGTTCTTGCTGTTGTCGATAGTGTTGGTGACCGCTGTGAGCCAAATGCACTGCCCTCAGGTTCTGAAGTTGAAGCCGGATGCCCTGCTGCAGTACTTGTTGTGGGTTTGAGTAGCGGGCCTTTAATTATCAGCCGTTCATTTTCCAAAGCACTGGCTGCCTCAGCTATCCAAGTTTTGTACTCGGCAACATCCACTTCTGAAAAAGGAATTAATGTCTTAGTGTTCAGTGCCGATTTGTACCGTGGATCCAGAATTGTGGCACAAATGTAATGTTTTTCTGAAATAATGCGAGCTTGCACCCTTGTATTTTCAGCTAAGCGACAGGATAAGCTCTCCACCAACTCATACGCTTCATTTTTTTCCTCCACACCTGTGTACGTGTCAAACACCTCCTTCAGCTGTTGCTCTAGCATGTGCAACAATGGGATAGCTTGGCCCATAGTACAGTCCTCCTTGCTGACTTCACGTGTGAAGAGCTCAAAAGGAAGTAGCATCTCTGACAGGCATTTAACTAGGCCCCATTGGTCCATCTGTAGGGTCATGCCTTTCACTGTCGCATCCCTTATTCTTTGCATGACATACTCATTGATTGGTCTGTACTGATCAAACAGACGATCAAGCAAGTAATAAGTTGAGTTCCAACGTGTTGGCACCTCCTGGATGAGTGCTCTGACTGGCATTCTATGCTCACGTTGAATTGATCCTCAGCTGCTTCCGGGCTTTAAAAGAATGGCTGAAATGTGTGCATATTCTTCTGCAGGTGGTCAGTAAGTTGCTGACTCGGGCCTCTTTTTTCAGAAAGTCTTGAACAATAATGTTAATGCAGTGCGCCGAACACAGGACCCTGAAATAGCCACCAACCTTCCTGGCCTTAACTATATTACTGCCATTATCCGTGGCAACAAAACCAATCTTAAGCCTTCTTGGGCGCAGCCATTCAAAGACCTTGCTGTTAAACTCTTCCAAAATGTTTTCAGCAGTATGAGATTTCTCCATGGCGAACATGGCTACAGTTGCATGTTTATGAGTAGCATTAAAAATCTCAGCAGTGTCAACGACACCTACTTCAGATTTCTTTTCTCAAACCCCCACAAAAGAGATCCAGTGTGCAGTGATGCACTTGTAATCAGTGGCTTGGCAACTGATCCACATGTCTGTTGTCAGGTGGATATTGTGAACAGCACTTTGCTGCATATCTTGTCCAAGCAATTCCAGCACTTGGTGATGTAGTGCTGGAACAGCAACTCTGGCAAAATAGGACCGGCTGGGAACCTTCCATTTTGGGCAGATGGCTGTCACAAATTCAAGGAAACCCACCCCTTCCACAAAAGAAAAAGGGAGAAGGTCCAGCGCTAACATTTTAGCCAGCTTCGCATTGTCCAAACGTGCCGTTGGGTGGTTGCGTTCGTACTGCCCCTCCGACCGAAGCATGCTGAAAATGGTAGGCTGGATTGTTTTCCTTTCTGGTGCAGCTGATGCATGCGACTTCTTGAACGTAGTTAGGCTCAACGACGCACTTTTTTTCATTGTGGTACTCTGTTGCCTTGGTGTCTAACACTCAGCCTGACTCTTACTACGGTGCCACTGAGATGTTGCTGAGGATGTGGGAGGTACCACTACACTGCTGGGGGTAGGGCTACTTTGTGTACCAGAGAAAATGTCTCCCTCTTGTTCACCTTCCACCGCGATCATATCTTCTTCTACTTATTCATCCCCACCAACAGCAATGGGTGCAGTTTTACCTTTTTGTGTGCTAAGTAGGTGCGCCTCCCACTGGATCATGTGGTGTTTTTTCAGATGGGTTGTTTGGCCTCCGGTACCATAGTTTGTACCAAGCTTACCCCGACTAACACTTTGTCGACAAATTGAGCATATAGCAACGTTCTCCTCCTTACTGCTAACCGAAAAGAAGTCCCAAACTGGGGAGGTGTACTTTCTTGCGCTGCTGGAGGTGCCACTTGCAATGCCGGATGAACTGGAGGGTATGCCTGCAATTTGACTCTGTGCAGTACCACCACTACCTACTGAGGTGGTGGTTGTGCTGGATGTAGGTCCCTGCCGGGCCTTTGCAAATGCAAATATGGAAGCTGGAGGTGGTGTTGGTGTTACCTGTGTTGGTGGTATCCGTGCCACATCCCTCACAGCAATTTGGGATGGGGTAATAATAATGTCGGTCTCCATCTCCACCTCCACTGGGGCGGGAGTGATCTTCATGATGACTGGCTCGTCATCATCCTCCTCTTCTACATCTTCCTCCATAGCTCTAAGGCTTTCTGGAACCTTCCTTTTCCTTAGCCTTGTCCCGTGGCGTGCCTCACTCTCAGACTCAGCTAGTGGGTTCCAAGTGGTATCTAGATCATCAGAAGGGGGACGTGAAGAAGAAGTTGATGGACTAACCCTCCTTTTCCTTGCTGGGGATCTGGAAGACAATAGATCTTCTGAAAGAGTGGCTTGCTCTTCTTCCTCTGCAGGAAGCTAGATTTCCTGAACTGCCCCTACTTCGGGAGGAACAACTACTATTGTGGGCTGTTGTTGTGGCTGCTGTTCCGGCTGCTGTTCCACTTCCGGTTGCTGTTGCGGCTGCTGTTCCACTTCCGGCTGCTGTTCCGGCTGCTGTTGCGGCTGTTGTTGCCCACTTATCTGCTGAGTTTCCGCATGTGTTGATTACTACTTTGTGATAATGATATTTCAACATCACTGCTCGTTGGCGTTTGCACAAGTAGACTGGCTACCTCTGCGACACTCATGGGCTTGGGCCTAGGTTGGTGGAGTGGGCCCGCTGATGCGGAGGTGCTGCTCCCAGCTTGGTCCCCGGACACCGCTGATGCAGGCGAAATTTTTTGTTTCCCCAAAAACATTGTGGGCGGCACACCAGTCTTGGTAAGTGGCAGTGCCACTTCCTTCTTCTGTTCCTTCTTCTCACTGGCATCTTTCTTGGTACTGGAGGACCTGGAACATTTCTTTGGGGCCATCTTCTTCTTCCGATGTCAGCAGGACGCAGGTCCGCAAGTTGCAGAGATGTCTGTGGTCACACGTCACGTGACGTCGTGTGCAGCAGGAATTCTGTCTGGCAGTACAAAGGGTGATGATGACACCTCCTCCTCAGTCTTTTTGTGCACCCAAAAGCAAAGAAGCCAGAAGAACATCAGTGAAATGTTGCATTTGTTGTTGTGGTTCAGGTACTACTAGTACAAACAAATATAATATATAACTTATTGTTTGGTGATCACACTTGTTAGTGTTATATTATTACATTTTATTAACTCAGTTTAAGTTATAAAAAAAAACATAACAGTGTAGCCATTTGTGAGACTTTGACAACAAGGACTTTCATGGTATACTGTGTACACTGAGGAAGGATAGGAAAGAAGAAGAACTAAAACAAAAATACAAATGTAATGGAAGTGGAACCTGTTTGGCATTAATTTGCGCATCACGTCATTCAGGGAGCTGCAGCTGGCAAAGGGGATGTAAGCAGTAAGCCAAGAGGAACAAAAAGGAAAGACATGCAGGCCTATATCTATGGCAAAAGCAGCACACTACTAAACTACCACCACAAAATGGGTGGCCACCAGCCACATGGTCACTCACAGTCACAACAAGCATGAGACCTGGAAAACAATGAACTCAAGCAGGCCTATAGTGGCCAGGCAAAGGAGGCATGCTAAACACAGCTTTAATGCAAAAGTGCAAAAACGAAAATCCACAGGGATAAACAAGGTTTGCAAGTTACACAACAACCACACCACACATCCAACAAAGGCATTTATTTAACACACAACAAAAAACTGAAATATCCCCCAATAAAACACATTTTGCAATTCAATCCAATGCCATCCATGCCCTAAATGATGTTTAAATTCAACAGACACCACAGAAACAGTTGTTACATGCACCCATGGGTATCTCTGGGCCTACTGGCTGAAAGGCCTATTGGCAGACTAGGCCACAGCTTGCAGGCTTATGGCAAAAGCACACTGGCTGGTTCCACAAAATGGCCGCCAGCCACATGGCCAGCCCACCCACAGCAACAAGAAAGGGAAGACTGACAATGCAGGCCTATGGCAAAAGCACACTGCCTGTCTTCAAAATGGCCGCCATCCACATGGCCAGGCCCACAACAACAAGTAGCCTAGGCCAAGAGGAACAAAGGAAAGACATGCAGGCCTATATCTATGGCAAAAGCAGCACACTACTAAACTACCACCACAAAATGGGTGGCCACCAGCCACATGGTCACTCACAGTCACAACAAGCAGGAGGCCTGGAAAACAATGAACTCAAGCAGGCCTATAGTGGCCAGGCAACGGAGGCATGCTAAACACAGCTTTAATGCAAAAATGCAAAAACGAAAATCCACAGGGCTAAACAAGGTTTGCAAGTTACACAACAACCATACCACACCACACACACACACACATCCAACAAAGGCATTTATTTAACACACACCAAAAAACTGAAATATCCCCCCAAAAAACACATTTTGCAATTCAATCCAATGCCATCCATGCCCTAAATGATGTTTAAATTCAACAGACACCACAGAAACAGTTGTTACATGCACCCATGAGTATCTCTGGGCCTACTGGATGAAAGGCCTATTGGCAGACTAGGCCACAAGCTTGCAGGCCTATGGCAAAAGCACACTGGCGGGCTCCACAAAATGGCCGCCAGCCACATGGCCAGCCCACCCACAGCAACAAGAAAGGGAAGACAGACAATGCAGGCCTATGGCAAAAGCACACTGCCTGGCTTCAAAATGGCCGCCATCCACATGGCTAGGCCCACAACAACAAGAAGCCTAGGCCAAGAGGAACAAAGGAAAGACATGCAGGCCTATATCTATGGCAAAAGCAGCACACTACTAAACTACCACCACAAAATGGGTGGCCACCAGCCACATGGTCACTCACAGTCACAACAAGCAGGACGCCTGGAAAACAATGAACTCAAGCAGGCCTATAGTGGCCAGGCAATGGAGGCATGCTAAACACAGCTTTAATTTAATGCAAAAATGCAAAAACGAAACTCCACAGGGCTAAACAAGGTTTGCAAGTTACACAACAACCACACCACACACACATCCAACAAAGGCATTTATTTAACACACACCAAAAAACTGAAATATCCCCCCAAAAAACACATTTTGCAATTCAATCCAATGCCTTCCATGCCCTAAATGATGTTTAAATTCAACAGACACCACAGAAACAGTTGTTACATGCACCCATGAGTATCTCTGGGCCTGCTGGCTGAAAGGCCTATTGGCAGACTAGGCCACAAGCTTGCAGGCCTATGGCAAAAGCAGACTGGCTGGCTCCACAAAATGGCCGCCAGCCACATGGCCAGCCCACCCACAGCAACAAGAAAGGGAAGACAGACAATGCAGGCCTATGGCAAAAGCACACTGCCTAGCTTCAAAATGGCTGCCAGCCACATGGCCAGGCCCACAACAACAAGAAGCCCAGGCCAAAAGGAACAAAGGAAACACATGCAGGCCTATATGGCAAAAGCAGCACACTTCTAAACTACCACCACAAAATGGGTGGCCACCAGCCACATGGTCACTCACAGTCACAACAAGCAGGAGGCCTGGAAAACAAAGAACTGAAGCAGGCCTATAGCAGCCAGGCAAAGGAGGCATGCTAAACACAGCTTTAATGCAAAAATGCAAAAACGAAAATCCACAGGGCTAAACAAGGTTTGCAAGTTACACAACAACCACACCACACACACACATCCAACAAAGGCATTTATTTAAACACACCAAAAAAGTGAAATACCCCCAAAAAACACATTTTGCAATTCAATCCAATGCCATCCATGCCCTAAATGATGTTTAAATTCAACAGACACCACAGAAACAGTTGTTAGTTACATGCACCCACCATGAGTAGCTCTGGGCCTACTGGCTACCCACAATAACTTTTTTTTTAAAAGATGAAAAGTACAAAAATGTCGTTGCAGCAACTGCAATGCTCCAATCAAACAAACAACACCAACTTACTTGTAAAATCTCAAATCCAAAAATCCTCAAATCCAAAAGTCCTCAAATCCAATGATATATGATGATGCAGCAGACACAAAGAGTGATCCTTCCAGCTCCAAATCCAAATGAAAAGTGAACAGGACATTGACAAAGCACTGGGAGGAGCCTGCTGGACAGGAACAGGAAGTTGGAGACTCTGGGGCACTTCCTTCCTCTCCAAAAAAAAGAAAAAGGACTCCTTGCACAAAACAGTACAGCCAAATGTCAATCTGAGGAGTTTTTTTCATCCAAATCATCATTTTAGAGAAGGTTTTATGCTGCTCGAGAGATATTATTCTCCAGATTGCAAATTTTGCGTGTTCGGCATCGCGAGCTTCACCAAACTTCCGCTAGAAGTCCGATGGCGCGTCCGAATGACGTGTTCGCGATCGCACACTCTCGCGGGATCGCGCGGCCGGCTACCAAAATCTCGTGGCGCACGCGAACGGATAGGAAAACTCGTCGGCGAACGCAGGGATCCCGGTAAGTCACTACCACGTGCGCGAAAACGCATTTTGAAAGCGCGACCAAGAAAAAACCTCCGCTACACCGCGGACCAAGGAGTTTTCAACAATTCCGCGTTCTACGCGGAACGCGGAGTTGTCGAAAATCCGCAAAGTCTGCAAGTGGAGAGGATTTTTACGCCCAGGGTTAGTGTTTACTAGACTACTAATGGATTTGCCTTTCACGTTGTTTTATGGTGTTTTCCGCACTATTGCATTGCACAGCACAGAAAAAAATGAAGGTGTCTTAGATGATAAGTAATAATCTCCCATTGACTCTTATCGTTTCCTGCCATATCTCATCTTGGGTTGGTTGGCTGGGCACCTGTGTGGGTTTAGTTGCCCCTATAGTTGGTGGTGGGTTTATTTTGATTCAGGCACATGTGTGTGCCTATTTTTGTTGATGTGTTTGCCAGCAGTTATGGATAATTTATGAACTCACTGAATTTTAGGGCAAACACTGGTGAGGATTAGGACATTTATATGTGTGTGTCTGTGTGTGTGTAATCCGAAATTAAAGAGTATGTTGCACACCCAGATTGAGGTGTAATGGCAGAGCTTGAGGACAGAATAACAGTGGTGCTGCAAGATAGCACTGAAGGGCTTGAACTGATATGCACTTCATGTTCAAGCTTTGTAATCATTAGTTGGTACTGCGCTGAAAGAATGAAATGCGGATCATGGGATAAGTTCTCAGCTCCTAAATAACAACAGGTGTTTTGCGCAGCACTGAGGTACCCCAGTTAAATTCTATGACATAATGGGTTATTTTAAACGTCTCAGTTAAAAAATGAGAAAAAGTGTTGGCATGGCAGATTTTTGGTCAACTGACAGGTCTATGGACAATCTCTCAATTCTGAAGCAGTAAAGGATGATGTATGACAAGAAAGATGTTGCTGAGCTGATTAATGTGTGAAATCCATTTCACACTTAACATGGGGATGCAGAACAGAAGTAATATGTTGTAGCAGAGCTATGTCTAAAGTCCCAGTTGTGAAATAATGTGTTGCACCTCAAAATTAAATGGCATCAGGTCAGATCTGTGTGTTAGCTCCCAGATCAGAAATAAAAAGATGTGATGCTGGGCAGTGTATGTGTTTGTTCATCAAATAAACTATTTATGACCGAACCTATAATGGGACAGATAACACCAAAAATTGAAGAGGTGCAATTTCTGATAGCATTACATGTCACCTTAGTACTGATATTTTGAATAGTGGGGCATTTTCCCAAAGCTAAATTTACAAAGGAGTAAATCTATGTGTGTAAATTTACTCTTACACTTTGTGGTAGATTTATCACTTTTGGCTATTCACTACTTCAAAGTGTAACAGTACTACAGGCTTCACTCAGCCCTCTGTAGGCTGCTAACCATAGCTGAGTGCAGCCTTTGGCTGTGTGCAGTGGGGGGTGTCCTGCACCCAATTCTTCTGGGCTATGTAGCCCAGGGTTACAGGGCCATTAGCCATGCACTATGGGGTTGTTAGCAATTCTTGGCTTTTGGCCAGTCACCCAGTTCAGACCTACACCAACCATTTTTCTTGTCAGGCCCTGAACTAGGCATCAAAACACAGCAAGCACTGTGCATGGTTTTTGCCAAGTATATTTATACCTCATCAGGGATGTGGCTTCCCTGGGTCAGCTCATTCATCCTAATATGGCACATTATCCTTGCTGGCGCCGGGCACACCTTTTTAAAGGTGAGCCCGGCACAAACAAGGATAATGCTCCATATGTATGATATGGTCCCTGATCACTTTTGACCAGGACAAAGTCAAAGTTTGAGGCCCACCACACAATGGAGCCCTGGTCGGATACACTAAGCGGGAGGCCTCAGTCAAAATGTTACCTTCAGACTTTTCTGGAGAATTTTCTCTCAACAACAAGCGGTCCCCTCCAGCAGGCCAATTTCAATGTAACGTCGTTGAATTGTTTCTCCTCAAGGCCCTGGTCAAATCCTGGAACTCTGGAGCTCCGGAGCTTTCAGCAAGATAAACATGAAATCCAGGCCGGTTTGCGGTTGAAGGTTGACTCTCAATGTCAAGTTGGTCACCTTATAGAACTTTTTCCAAAAGTTGCTCCAAACGTCTGTAACTTCTTCCTGAAGTTCCTCTTGAGGGTTCAAAGTGTCCAAAACACAAATTAAAGGGTCTGGAATCTCCTAGATGGTCCTTGGGATATCTCAACTACAATTCCCACAATGCATCTGGCCAAATCCTTAAAATCCACTGAACACACTCCAGGATGGGGACCCTTTTTGAAGATGATGCAGGTGGGCTCTGTTAACCTGTAGCTTGCAGGGAGTGCACTCCTTAATCCTTCTTGAAGCAAGACAAAGTCCTTAGGGCGGTAGTACCAGACTGTACAGCAGGTGCAGTACTTCAGAGTGCAGACCTTTGGGTGCAGATCCAGATTCCAGCAGGGCAGTCCTTCTTTTCCTGGTAGTTTCAGGCAGCAGATCTTAGGAGCTGTGCAGCTCTTCTATATTTATCTAGTGTTCCTGGAAGTCAAACAGGGGGGCACCTCTGAGCAATTGGATGCAGGGTGCCACCCAGGTGTATGACCAATTCCTCCTCGTGGCATATTCTTGTCCCAGAAAGCACTATTCTCTCAAAATCCAAAATGGAGAAAGTCTCTCCAGAGGAGCTGGATCAGGCTAATCCAACCTACTGGTGTGGCTAACACTCCCTTTCAACCCTCTCCCTAATCTACTTGCAGGTGCTCCTGTGTGACTGGGGTGGCAGGATGTGGGGGTCAGCCTGTGCTGTCCTAAAGAGTCATTCTCCCTTTGAAGACCAGTTTGGCTTCCCCTAACTCCCTTCCTGCCATCTTCTCTGCAGCTTGTACTTCTGCGCCCACAGGAAACCCACTGTCTGTCTTGCAGGGCTTTTCACTCCTCATTAGAGCAGCCTAGCCAGCCTGGGAAGAGGCTGGCCAATTAGGAGAGAGCAGATGAAAGGCTAGATTTTGGCTCACAGAAAAAAAAGTTTAATAACTTATTTTCTGTCATAGACTATGACAGAAAATAAGTTATTAAACTTTCTTTTCTGTGACTCATAGTTATTATATATCTAACAGTCGCAAGTTGTAGGATTTCTCTTAACTATTGATTAGATACCTTGAAGTATATTTTTAGGTGGCTCATGTCAATATTTATACTTAAATAAAATATTACAATGTTAGACTATGGAGTCATTCACCACAATGAGGAAAAACAAAAAATGCAGTTTTTCCCTCACCAGGGCTTATAAAACATCTTTTATAATGTCGCTGCTTACAGTTACAAGGCACTCTACCCCTGGGGCACCTAGGGGATACCTTAGGGGTGACATATGTAAAAATAAGGTAGATTACTACTTTGGAAGTACCTTTAATTCCAAAGTCGAATTTGTATAAAATTGCAATTTAAAAACAGCGTGCAAGGCAGGGCTGGCTTTTAAAGTGACAGCAGGCAACCCAGCAGCGCACACTCTAGTGCAGGAAATCTACTGGGCCTCTAAACCTCCCTGCCCTACTATATGCTAGGGACTTATAGGTAGTTTGAATGCCCCTTGCCTTATTATATACTAGAGACTTACAGGGGCCTGTCATTGCCAATTATAATTATACCTAACCATCTACTTTAAATCAGAGCACAGGCCCTGGGTCTTGTTAGCAGAGCCCAGAGCAAAGTCAGAGTCAGAAAAGCAGCACCTAGTGTTCAGAATGGAGGCAAAGACTTGGGGAACACTGCAAACAGGTCTTGATTTCTCACACAGTCCTCCCCCCAGCCAACAGCCCACTGACTCATCCCAACCCTGGGTGAGTTTCCCTGGTCTGTCAGGTGAGGAAGAAAGTGCAGAAATCAGCTGTACAATTGCAGGGCCTACTCTGCCTTACATCCTCCTTCCAAGGTCACTTCCTCTGGGATGCTGACCCATCTCCTCAGTAACAGGACCCATTTTAAACTGAACCTTCATCTCAGCTGTTTCATTTTCTTCCTCCCTTTTCAGTTTGGATAGTGAGGTGCCCACCTCTTCTACCCCTAACTTTGCTAGGGCGACACCTAGCTTACCCACAGAAGTTACCCAACACTTGAGCAACCCCACCATGAACAACAGAGTCAGGTGGCCTAACTCACTTTTGGCCATGGGGTCTGCCTCCCATGACAATTACAGTGCTGCCATGAACGCCAGCACACAGCAGAGGCTACTGACAGCTGTCAGAATCCAGAACCACACCCTCCACTCTCCACTGACAGGTGTCTGAGCTGCTTTAGGGGTAACTGTGGGTTCCTGGAACCTCTCTTGCTGTTTAGAGTGGGGGGTTACCATATCATGTGACAGACACCCTTCTTCCACTTCTCCTTCTACTTCTCCTTCTATCAATGCAGGGACGGCACCCTGCTGTTTGACAGCTGCCTGACTGCTCAGAATTTCCTTGGGGTCAGGAGAAGCCTCATCAGTGCCAACTCTGGGTTTCTCCCTTACTGGGACTGAAGACCCGTGGTTCACTGGAACCTTCTTTAATGGTAGCTTACCTTTCCTTTTCTTCTTCCTTTTCTTTTGGGACCCCAGTTTCCTAACAGTAGGAACTGGCTCCCTAGGAACTTTGGGTTGGAGGGCGCCCTGGGCGACCCCCCATAATTGGGATCCAATCAACTTCTGGGAGGTCGTTGCCCAGGAGAGAATCTAAGAGGAGGTCTGCACTGACTACCGCCTTATACCAGCTAAGGGTACTCTCATTGAACCTGGCTCCACCATCATTAGGGGATTATGGTGTGTTCCGACACACGGACGGGGAAGTGCTGTGGATGGTCCGTCCACCCGCCGCATTGTAATGCAGTGGGCGGACTGCAGGGGCAGATGTCGAAAGGACTGCAACAGCCATCGGTCGGTTGCAGTCCTTCTGACATCGTAATCAGCCCCTAAGTGTTATTAAGCATTTACATGTGTACTTGAGCAGTACACATTTCTTCCAGTACACACACATTTCCAGACAGGCCTGCTCTCTCCATGAGCACAGGGTAGTAAAACATCATATATGGCATAATGCCAACATTTGGAAGAAAGAAAGAGGAACTTTAAAAAAAAAAATCAGAGGAATTTAATGGCTTGCATTGAATTGGAGGCAGTTTTAGGGAGGAGACAGCTAAAAAAGACCTATATTTGCTTTAAAAAATTGTGAGTCACCCTGCTGAGACAGGTGTGTTGGCACGCATGACAACGTATGACATGGGTAGAAATGGAAGTGCATGCAAATAAACACACTTTGGCAAATGGGGCCTACATTCATAGGGGTGCTATCTAGTACTGTAAGTGGGATAAAAAAAAGTTTGAGTGGATTCTCTAAAAAAGGCATGGGCAAATGAAGTGTAACTAGGAATATTTCAGTAGAGGTGCCGCCTCAGTAATACGAAACACCCTGCGTATATGCTTATAATACCTTCTTCAGCTTCATTCCAATTATTTTCTGGGAGAAAAATGAAAGTACTCCCTAGGCCTGGCTTCCATTCCACCCACCCTCCATAAAAAAATTTGCATAGTGGGGAGCTGCAGTCAATGGTCCATAGGTCAAGGGAGCCGCGGGTCAAAAAAGTTTGGGAACCACTGTACTAGTGACCTACAGGGGTCTGTCATTGCCAATTATAATTATTCCTAACCATGTACTTTTAATCAGAGCACAGGCACTGGGTATGGTTAGCAAAGCCCAGGGCACAATCAGAGTCAGAAAACCAGCACCTAGTGGTCAAAATGGGTGCTATAAGTTGGGGGACGCTGCAAACAGGTGCTGATTTCTCACAGATACCTGTTTGTTTTACATAGGGGTTTACATATTAACAATATAACGGACATCGTAGGCATCTCTAATTGCAATGGATAGTGTTATGGTCCATCTACAGAAATAACTACATTTGGTTAAAGTAAACACCATCCTGATTATCTGCCTCCGAGTTCGAAGATAAGATTACTGCGTTAGGAATCAAGATTGATATATTGTCCTAGTAATTTTTCCCCACAGCTCTAAACACTTTATCATTGATTTTCACGTTTTATATTAAATATTTATACATGTTGTTTGGCTATAATAGAACTCATGAGAGATGCAGGAAGATAGACTCGAAATCGCACACCCTATGTATCATTAGGCTCACTGGAATTATGCTTCAAGCCATCACTAAATAATGTACGCAGGTGCACTGTATTATGCAGCATAGAAAATTCTGTATTTGCAGTATATTTTGCCAGAAAATGTGCCTCATGTATGACATTCTTTGCCATTTGTGTCTAACTATTGATATTTTACAACAACACATTTTATTACAAAATAGAAGTAATGGTTCAGTAAATATTGATGTTTCATTTAAGGAGCTTGTAAACATCTAACTGATACAACACGAGATGTCAATAACTAACAGTTATTAATTATCCATGTACTTGAATACAGACATATAAGTTTCTAATATGATCCTTACAAAGTTCACACTGCAGTTTGTATTTCATCATGATTATAATATCTTTATTCAATTATTTAAAAAAATAAATAAAAGAACAATAAAAATGTTAAAATTCTCTGCAATAAATCTAATATAAGTTTATAGAAGACTAAGCGTAAATTAGGTTAAGAATTCATTGAATTGCGCCATCGCAGAGTATTTTTCAAAAACTAAGGGGCATATTTACAAGCCCCTTGCGACATCTTTACGACACCGTTGCGTCACTTATGTGACGCAGCGGCGACGTAAACAATGCGCCACTATACGACAGATTTACAATGTGACACATCTAGTGAGATGCGTCACGTTGTAAAGCCCTGCGCTACATTATACCTGCGTCAGGTATAATGTATGCAGGGTGGGCGTTCCGTCGCAAGGAAGCCCCGTAAAAGTGACGCAGTGAAATCTACAAGATTTCACTGAGTCACTTTTACGTCCTCACTGCGTCAAAACCTTATGCCTGCTTGTAGCAGGCGTAAGGAGTGACACAGTATTGCAAGCATAGGATGCCCCTGAGCAGTGCTGGAGTTGCGTCGCACTTGCCACACGACTCCAGCACTGCGTCACCTATACGCTGACAGATGCGTCACGCATCTGTCTCTCCTTGCGCCACATTGTAAATGCGGCGCATCCATGGTGGCGCAAGGGGTTCCTAACGCCTCGCAAAATAACTGGCGCATCCCTGCTGATCTGCAGGGATGCGCCAGTTATTGTAAATCTGCCCCCAAAAGTTTCAAAATATTAACAAAAGAGCGTAAACTGTATCAATGTCTAAGAGGAGATTTCATCACGTAGGCACACTATGATAAATTTTATATCATACTGTCCCAGAGTATTATTAAAACATACTCGTAAAAGAACAGTAAACATGTTAAACTATAGTATAATAATTCAAATATAAATTCATAAAGATATGTGTAGATTGGGTTAAAAATTCACTGAATTGTGCCATCGCACAGGAATTGTTTTTTAAAGCCCCCACAGAGAAACACATAACAGGATCAGGCAACACACAAAGAAAATAGAAGGCTAGTTTACATTATCGAAAAGCCCTGAGCTCTTAAAATAGGTAATAGATATCTGCATCTAAAGGTTCAAAATATTTACAATAGAGGGTAAAGTGCATAAACGTCTGAGAGGAGATTTCATCACATGGGCACACTAGGATAGAGTTGATAACATACTGTCCCAAAGGGAAACAAGTATTGCATATGAGAGAGCCCAGTCAGAACCTAGTCAAGAGTGATCTTTACCAAACATTTTTAACCTGTGAAAGATAGGGTTCAATACCCTCACATGTCTTAAACATAATAGACACTCTCAAAGATGGTTTTCCCTGTTCCTTAACCTCTCTGGCAGCAGAGACAAATCTCAAAAATACCTTTTTAGCTATGCTACTCTCCCTTTTGTTCAACAAATGTGGGGACAAATATAGCTCCGGTCTTCCCAGGGTTTCAGCGGTACTCCTGATGTAACTTAACCATGGAATTCTGTGCCCCAAATCACAAGCAAAACAATCAGTGATAATCTCCTGATTAAATTCAGTATGTGTATTCCCCCATACCTAAATCCAGAGAAGGAGTGGCGTGAGCTTTACGTGGTCTACCACAAAACCTCTCCTCTTGTTGTAAACTTAAGCAATCCCGATACCCCCATGTGGATGCCCCAAAAGTCATAACTGGTATACCTCCAGTAAAGGAAGGATCGGTTTGTTACCGACTCTGGACGTAAACCCAAATAGCACCCCCACAGAGTGATTAAAACTGGAACAGGATTTGGAGATACAGGGCAACCAACTGCCACAAGAATCAAAACTTACACCTAGATAAGAGGACTCACTAACTCACCTAATATTTTGTCTCTTGATCAACATGGGTCCAGTTTTGTGTTGTTGCTTTCCACACACCATATAATGCGTCTTAGTTATATTTACTTCTAGGTCTAGGTCAGCCATACATTTTGTAAAAGTCTCTATAAGACCTTAAAAACGTTAGGTGTGGGCAAAATAAAAACTGTATCATCGGCATAAAGTAAGGCCAGCAAAAACTTTGCTTTCACTTTCGGTTGTTCATTCTCCTGAGTAACTAAAAAGGAGTGAAACCCGTTAATATATAAAAGAAAGAAAATGGGGGCTAAAACACATTTCTGGTCAACACCATGGGACAGATTAAAAGATTTGGTGCATTCACCCTCTACACCATATCTAACTGATGCATTAACCCCATCATGCAAAGCCTGAAGAAATTCAACTAATGAATGGGGCAGGCCGAACTTATACAGAATGCACCAAAGTTTGGAATGATTTACCCAATTGAAGGTGCTGATAAGATCCATAAAAGCAAGATATAATGATTCTTTTTCTTTAGCAATCGTGTACTTCCCTACCAAAAAGTGTAAATTCAAACACTGTTCTTGGATCCCAAGGCCTTCTCTAAACCCATTCTGCACAAACCTAAGGATATTGTTTTGTTGAATCCAATCCTCAGTCTTATGTAAAATAATTAAGTCTCGGCGGTGAGCTCCGCTCGGGGAGTTTGCGGAGTTTTCCGCACTCCGCGTTACGTGGAGCTCGTGGAGTTCTGAAAAACTCTGCTCCGCGGAGCGGAGTTTTTTTCCTTGTTCGCACTCGTCAATGTCAAGTTGGCGAGCGCGAGCGTGGAAAATCAACCTCCCTGCGAGATTTCTCAACGTGAGCGGTCGGATTTCTCATTGCGAGTGGTCGCGTATGCTCGCGACCGGTCACGTTGAGAAACCGTCCGTTTGCATTGAAGAAAGCTGGTGCTCGAGTAAAAAATCTACTCGAGTGGCAGAAAGGAAGAAACACCCGCTTGTGCATGGTGCCGTTCGCGATGATTGCACAGTGCGGACAAACACCCGGCACTGAAAATCACCGCGAATGGCATTTATCTAACGCACTCCACCGCTTGCGGAGCCCCGTGTAGCGCGGCAGAGGTTTTTTTGCACTTCACGGAGTTCCGCTACGAACTCCGTGAACTCCGTCTTAAAATGAATACGCCTCACGATCTTAACCATTGAATCCAGCAAAGACATTGGCCTATAACATTGGGGGTCCTTCCTGTTGCCTTTTTTTAAGAACAGGAACTATACAAGCCATTTGCCATTAGCAGGTTTTTTCTGGGACACTACAGCATTAAGAACATTAGTGATAAAAGATGCCCACGGAGGGATATTCTCTTACTAAAGGTACATCGGCACCCCATACGGGCCCGGCACCTTTTTACATGGACTACGTATAATAGCCGCTGTAACTTCCTCAAGGTCAATTATTGGACCCTAGCCCCTCTGTCTTAGCAGTGCAAATGTCCCCATTATTTGCAATGTTCCAAAATCTTGTAGTGTTCTTCTCTTTACATACTTGAACAAGATTCTCCCACATTTCTTCTTTGATCTCCAATTTCCTATTTTTGATGGATTGCTTGCATTCTAGCCTGGCTGCTGCTACCAGTTTTTTGTTCATGGGCTAACAATTAAGTGCTAGGCGTAACCTTCTGTTAGGAGCCCTGCATGTGCTATCAAACAAACCTGGATAGGGGCTCTATGCTGGTCTGCGGTTATGGTTAAAAAGGTCTCCAATAAAAATATATTATTGTAGGGGATTGTCTGCTAATAAGAAATCAATAATCAGATCTAGATTAGATCCCACCAAAGTGGTCAACACAGACAGAAAATGGGCTGTTAGCCAGCCGACCCTAAGCCTGTTATCATTTATACCTAGATCTGTCAGTCTTAAGGTCTTGCATGTTCAGGAATTATCAGGTAGATCAAGTACCAGTTCGATAGGATTATAGTCGCTATGCTCATTTTCACTTATGCCCCCCCAGAGAGAATTAGCCGACCCATGTCCTCAGTAATATATATTCAATTACTATGACCGCAGCCAACAAAAGTGGGGGTCTGTTTAGATAGCTCACCCACAATTTGAGCTGTATTATGTAGTCCAAAGTTTGGTAGGGCCTGTAAACGTTTTAACCCCCTGCGATGAACAGCTTAAGTAAACAATGGGTTATCCTTAACTGCAAACGGATCATGGATAGTGGTATTAGTTCCTAATTTAATATTTGAATACCCTCCTATAGTAACATGAAATTCATTTGATACACTAGCTGATCTATGTTTTAGGGTAGTTAGAATACAAAATAAAATATCAATCTGACAGCCTATCTTATAAACTGGGTTGTAAAAATTGATAACAACAAAATTAAACCTATTGATAAGAATAACCTATAAAATGAATATGCCTTGATGGTTATAGGTGACTTGAACAATCCTAAAAACTTTGAAATGTAAATTATTGTCACCAACTGTTCCACCATGCCCTGAATCCTGGCGTAACAATAACAGGGACAAAGAAACTCTCATAACCACCCCAGATAATGTCTTCCTATGTCCAAGTTTCTTGCATCATCACTATATCAAATTCAGAAATATACTCATTCCAATTCTGGTCCCGCAGCTTAGACTGATAGCCTGCAATATTCCAACAGACTAATTGAATCAAGAGTCTATCCTATTAGTGGTGACCAAAGACAAAGGCCTCTGGGGCGTGGCCAAGCAACAATGGCTTCCTTGACGTACGCTTGGAGGGCTCCCACCGAAGGGGATAAAATCCAGCCAGATCTTGTGCCATCCCAGCCTATGCAATAACAACAGGAGTATAACCCATAAACCACGTTGAGATTTGGGTAGGTACGTGAGAAGAAGCAACAGTATCTCAACTGGTATCATTAAGGAAGCCGGTTAAACACGTATGTACAATACATTACACAAAAAGAAGACGGGAGACTCTGAGTAGATTTTTGAAATGTGCACTTGGCATCATATAATTAAGGTCACTATTAGGAAGGTACAGTTGTAACAGCACTGTAGGCATAAAATGCATAGGCAACCCGAATTGGACTTGGTGCTAAATTGTGTTTGTGACACATAAAAGTGGCGACGCAAGTGACAAGGTACAATCAGCGACACGGCGCAAGGTGAAAATGTGAAAAATATGTACAATGAATATTTGTGGTTCAAAGCAACAATTTACAATGTTTCAATGGATAATGACAACAATTTAATTGAACCACAAGAGGAAATGCGCCATCACTTGCGCTGAGGAGTCGACGACGTTTCGATCCTATTAATCAGGATCATCTTCAGGACCGGGTTGCAAACTTGGCGGTGCTTGTCCGTAACACGCAGGATATGGGCTGGTAGACTCTGTGTGCGAATACCGTGTGCGCGGGTCTACATCGGCGGCGTACGGTAAATTAGTAAAAGGCTCCTCTGTGACCCACGGGTTTGGTGCAGATGGGGAGACCGTATGATGAGGAATGAATCCAGTGGGGAGGAAGACGCTCCGATCAGCGTAGAACCGCCACGATCGCACACGTGGGTCACAGAGGAGCCTTTACTAATTTACCGTACGCCGCCGATGTAGACCCGCGCACACGGTATTCGCACACAGAGTCTACCAGCCCATATCCTGCATGTTACGGACAAGCACCGCCAAGTTTGCAAAAGTACCACACATTCATGGAGGAGCATCTGGAAGATGTTGAAGGGTGCTCCAGGCACAACAATCTGCGTTTTCTTGGATTCCCTGAATGTGAGGAGGGCCCAACAGCAGATGTATTCTTGGAGAGATAGATATCTACTGAGCTTAAGCCCAAGGGACTCTCAAACTTTTTCTCCATTGAACAAGCACAGAAGGCCCTGGCACCGGTCCCTCGCCCTGGCACGCCGCCGTGGGTGCTTATTGCACAATTTCTTAATTACAGGTACAGAGACTCTATACTTCAACATGTCTGGGTACTTGGCCCCCCTTTGTACGGAGACAAAGCCATCCACATATTTTCTGATTACACAAGAAAGGTGCAAGACCTCCATAACTCCTTCCTGGCCATCAAGAGACAGCTCTGGATCCACAATGTTAAATACATTCTGCTTTTCTCTGTGAAGCTCTGGATCCAACATGACAACAAGGTATATTTCTATGAGTCCCCTCGAGAGGCTGCAGATTGGCTGGAATCCCTGGGCATAGGTATGTAGCAGCAGCAAGCATAATGGAGAGAACAGAAGCAAGGAAGAGTACAGATTGACTCAAAGGATGCCTAGCTCCTGCTGATTATCCTGAATCCACGGAGCCTATGAGACATGACTCTTTACTAGTATGTCCAGACAGAACACTACGCGCTGACTCTGAGACCTTGGTAATGCAGAACTCCTTCATGCCACTATGTTTGGTGCAAGAAACTCGGAGTGATGTCGCCGGGTCTGGCTGAGTGCTGGGAGGATGCCCGTTAGCCACTGTTTATCCCTGTGAATCAGATAATGCTGCAGTTTCTAATAACTGAGGGATTCTTGAGTGCCTTACAGCCTTTTATATACATGGCAGGGGGTTCGCCAAAGTCATTGATAATGTGACTGTGATGCCTGCTGAGCTGTTTTTCTCTCTTTTTTTCTGTTTTCTTCTTTTGATTTCTTAGGTCGATGGGTGAGACACACCTTTACCCTCGGTGAGGGGGGGTCTGGGAGCTGGGCCTGTGTGTATTGCTGAGCTTCTTGCGGGCTCGTGATCTGCATTGGTCTTGGCTTCCTCTACAGAAACTGCACCACTTGTGCTTACAATCTTATTGCATTGACTTCTTTTTGTGGGGTTTGGGAGGGAGCTTGAAGCAGGGAACTGCTCCCTCAAGTCCATCTGTTGTTGGTGGGGGGAGCCTGGACCACTGCCTGAGGGCGGGAGTTGGGGATGGGGTACAATTCCTTATTGTTGTTTATTGCAATGTAGCTACGGTTGGGATTAGACTGGGTGGGGGGCTTCCACATATTGCAGCACCGGTCGGTCTGACCTTGGGCAGTGCTCTTATACAGGGGTGTTAGCCTCTTCTTAAGTTCTCTACAATATGGCTGGTGGTACTATGTATAAAATGTTGTCTCAGAATATGCGCAAGCTGAACAGTCTTCAAAAGAGGGATGAAATGAATGCTTATCTCCGTAGGTATAATATAGCGATAGCCTTCTTTCAGGAAACATACCTATGGGGGGATTGTATTAAAAGTCTGCCAAGGTGATGGAGGGGCCAGGTCTACGCCACAACCTATTCCGTGTATGCTAGGTGGGCCCTAATATGGGTGGCACCTGGGTGCCCTTTAAACAGGCCCGAGAGTCCCTAGATGGTAAAAACAAGTACATGATAGTAGAGGGTGCCTTGAATGTACATGATCTCTGTATCGTCAAAATGTATGCTCCACATTTAGATGACAGGGTCTTTATGGTAGGGTGGTTTTAGAAACCCATTCTTTAGCGCTGTCTGAAGTAATTTTTGCAGGTGATTTTAACTGTGTGCTTGATGGCCTACTGGACAGGGCCCCTCCATACTCCAACACTAAACCTCACATGACCTCCGCCTCTCGCCAGTCTATGCATATTTTATCTTTGGTTGACACATGGCCATCCAAAACCTGCACTCGCGTACTTATTCCTGTTACTCTCCTGCATCGGGAACATACTATTTTCTTATTTCTACACCTGCTGTGCATAAAATACTGGATATCCATTATTTAGCCATAGCTGCCAAGGTTTCAGATTGCTATGTGTGACATCTTCATAATTTCAGTGTAATTATGAGTGACATTTCAATGACTATGAGTGACACTTTTTCGTGAGCAAACGAAACATATAGAGAAACACATACATATCAGAAATTACACCCATTTGAGCAACAAGGAACTCTAAGAAGTCTCTGAATACACAACATTCATCTCAAATGATTTCATGCTTTCATTCACTCTTTGTGGATGTAACAAGTTAACCTACATGCATGACATTTTTGTACGTTTCAAATGAGTGAAATATAAATTAAGAAAACGATGCCTCCGACTCATTTTGGTGTAAACTAATTGGAATTACGGCCTACTACTGTTAAAACATATGCCAGCAGCAGTCAGAGTGAACTTCAGTACAGAGTCGGAGACTTAGGGGCCGATTCCGATTCGGGCCGGAAAACGTACCGACCGACTCGGTACGGGAATTTAGTCTGACCGACTCGGATCGGCGCCGCACCACCCAGGTAGTACGATGAAATGCATGTGAAATCCGACAGACTCGGACGGAATACAAAACGACCGACCGAGCCCGACGGAAACAAGGCATCCGGCCGGGAAATCACGCGAAACGAACCGACCGACACGCACTCGGATTGAACCCGAACGAAACGTACCCGCGAACTCCGACCCGCGTAGTACGATGCTGTGCGTGCAAAAAACGACCGACTCGCCCGGAGCACAAGCCGTACGACCGACACGCATACAAAACCCAGCCGAAGCAACCCAATACTACGCGACCGACTCGTACGCCGCATATGAAACCTAGCTGACACACAGCGGGAACGAGTCGGACAAGATCGCACCAGACAAATGTAGCGTCCTACTCGGACACAAGAACGACTCCTACATGCACCAAAAACACCAAGGAAACATTTTTTTTTAAAAAGGGCCAAACAAGCAATCACTAAGCCAATAAATACAGGGAGGAAAAAAAAATGGAACAAGGACACACCTCCAACTCCACCTACATAAAGGCCACAAATCCCGACCATGATCCCTTGCAAATTCCACTGACCTGCCAGACAGAACACCATCACACAGCAACCACAGACACACTCACAGCTCATACATCACACAAGCCACACACCATTACCATACCTACAAATAGCACCCTCACACACACCCAGCTAAACCTACACTCACACACCCCCACTTGCACACACACACACATCAATCACCACCACCACCCATCACCATGCCCCCAAAGAAGAACCATAAGTTCCTAGATTGTGAATTGGAAGTCCTGGTAGCCGAGATCCTGAGGGTAGAGCCACAGTTGTTTGGTACATTGGTACAACAGACCCCCATGTCGCAGAAAACCAAGATGTGGGCGAGGATTGTCAACAGGGTCAACGCACAATCACCATGTTTGCGCACAAAGGAAGTGTTAGACCTGTCAGCCCTAGGGTGGTCTTGCCCTGTTTTTTTCCCTTTTGCGCCTCATTTTTGCCACCGTATTTTTACTGGACCTAGGTCTCCGGGCACCTTACCACTGCTAACCAGTGCTGAGGTGCAGGTGCTCTCTCACTCAAGATGGCTGCCACAGGCCCCTGCTACTGCAGAGGGGCCTTGCACACATACACACTAGTAGCCAGGGTCAGGCTGGGACATAGGGATACAGTATCCATCCCGTCCCCGCCTCTGGGCCACATAGCCAGACATGTGGAAGGTTCCAGAACCTTCCGGGCTGTGGGAGGAGTTATGTTTTGCCGCCTTTAGGAGGGTCACCTGACCTAGGGGTATAAGAGGTCTGGAGGGAAATCTTTTAGTTAGTTGGGGCACCACTGATCCTGGGAGAACCTCTGCCGGAGTACAGGCTGTAGGGCCTAGGGGGGAGACCTACACTACTGCTGCTGACAAGGCTTAGGCACTGCTTTAGTAAGTTAGCTGAGGAACGCCCACCACCCACTGACCTTGCCCAGCGTGAGGGGACCCAGAGAACCACCTTCAGCGTGCTGGGAAGTATCATCCAGCACCCCCAGAACCACCAACTCATTCCCCCCTCCTAAGAAGAAACCCCCAAGAAGCAACCAAACAAGAACTGCTGCAAGAAACCTTAATTTGTAAGGCCTGACCGACCAGCAAGGCCAGAAACCTGAACTGCCAAACTGGGGATCACCAGGTAAAGCGCCGTGCCCTGAGCGCTAGACCTTCACCCCCTATCTAATCCTGCCTGCTGCTGGGCTGTCCCCAAAACCCTTTCCAGTCAGCCCCTGCCAACCTGCCGCCAGCGCGCACCACGCCGCACCTGCACGTGGGAGGAATCACTCTGCAGCCACCGACCTCGTGGCTGGGATTTAACCTTGCGGCCGTCGCCGCGTGTGAGGAGCTGCGGGGGGTAGCGAGGACCTCCCCGAGGCCGGAGAGGTGAGGTGCGCCGTCCGCGCCCCCCACCGAAGGTCCGGAGTGTGGGAGATCAACGCCGCGGCCCAGGGACCCCTGCGTGATGAAGTCGCGGCCCAAAAGATCACCGCTGCGGCCCAGGGGCTCGCGTGAGGAAACTGAGGCCTAGCGAGAGGAACGAGGCCTCCAGGCCCCACCGACGCCGTTGCCAGAAGACCGGGGACGCCGACCGCGTCATCGGCCGCGCCCCCGGGAAGGCCGCGCAACGATTGGGCGCCGGCTCCCGCCACGCCCCCAGCGCCGACGGAGGCCGGAGAAGAGCTCCGAATCACCAGAGGGAGACGGGAAGCCGTCCGGAGAGGACTGCCGGCTCCCGCTCCCTTCCCCGCAATCACCCCATCTGATCACGGGGGCCGGAGGAGAGTGATACCGGCCCCCCAACGACCCGCAATACCGTCCGGAAGGCCGAGGACCCCAGTCCGGGCCCCGCCCTGCAAAACAAGGGCCGGCCCAGAACGGAGTCAGTCGCGCTGAAGAGCGACCAACGTACACACTGCAGGTGAGCCCGGGAGGCCCCTAGGGCACGGAAGAATGCCACTGGGGGCCGGGGGCCACCATTACCCGATTGATAACAAGGGGGAAGTCATCAAGCATTATACCCCCAAGGCGAGGCCCCGGAGAGGAGTGGGCCTGGCCCAAATTAACCCCTGAGAGAGACAGAAGTCCTCATTTACAGGAAGGCCCCAGAATAAAGGACATGTTGAGGGGTTCCCTAAGTTGTTCACCAGTCTCATCGTTACGCCTGCTGTAATTACTGTCTAGGCCTGATGCATATGCTTATAACTGCAAAGTCTTTGCCTAGTGTGAAGGTGCTTAATTGAATTGAGCTGAAGTGTACACCGCCAAGAGTTGAAGTGTTTTATGTTGCAGGTGTACCGGAGTTGCGACGCCCACTGTACTGAATGTGGGTGCGCCTAGATTAATGCAGGCCCTGTTTCAAATGTAACGTGAAATGCCCTTTATAAGTAATTGAATATTCATGAGGTGAACTGCATGTTTTAGGCCCATGTTTTATTATTGCACCCTGTGATCATTATTGGTGCTACGCTTAGGAGATGATTCCTGCGGCCTTTTAGTGGCCTACAATGTTGATGAGCTATGATGCTTTAATGAAAGTACGCACCAGTTGAGTAATGCAATGACTTTAAATGTTGACCTGAATTAATCTGCCTCATCTGATGCTGCATTGATTATATAAAAGATCTTGTTTTTAAATACACAAACCTGGTGTGGTGTCACGTTATTGCGTCCGCATTCCTGAGTCAAAGTAAGAGTGTGCTGCACAACTGCCTTACACATTGCCTTCGGGTGCTTTCCCGCCTCGCGCCATGCTACCGTGCCGGACTCGGTAACCCCGTTTCCAACATTGGTGTTCAGCGGTGGGATAAGGACTGGTGTTTGTGCAGCACCCTACAGTGACTCAGTGTGCGCCGCAATTGGACACCGATTGTAATGCAAGCGCTAAGAATTCTTTTGTGATTGCCTGATTGTGTACATTCCTGCGTTAGACCTGCTACCTACAGTCTAGAACCCTTTCCCTAAATTGTCTGGGGCCCCACCTAGCAGGATGGAGTTTGAGTTGGCCAACCTAGAAAGGTATACGGTGACACAGCTCAAGGAATTCTGTCTAGAGAGGGGGGTGTCCGTCAGGCGAGGCGCCAGGAAGGAGGTGCTTCAGAAAGCTTTGAGGGCATGGGTAATGGCCCACCCGGGGGAAGAGGGGACGAGGAGCAGAGGGAGGCAGACAACCCAGGAGAACTGGACCTACTGCACATTGACGTTAGCGAGAATGTGTTGCCAGGAAGACGTTCCAGGGCAGGCAGTAGTGCATCAGGGGGAGTTTGTCTGCAGAGGAATTTGAAGACAGGAGGGAGGAGAGGCAATTGAGGTTAGAACTTGCTAGGATGGACAGGGAAGGAGAACAGGCAAGGCTAGCCATGGAAGAAAGGAAGCTTGCGCATGAGCTTAGCCTGAAGGAACTAGAGCTCCGAGCCTTGCAGATGGAGATGCAGGGCAATTTGAATGGTGGCAGCGTACCTGCTGGGGTTCCACAGGAGCCCAAGTTTTATCTGCCTAGAGAGGTGATAACCAGTTTTAGTGTGGGAGATGACATCGATAAGTGGTTGGCGGCGTACGAGGTATCGTTGGTGGCCCATAGGGTTCCTGAGAGCTACTGGGGGAGGTCTCTACAGGTACATACCTCCACCAGTAAGGGACACACTTTTGACCTTGGACAAGGGGGATCAGACCAACAACCCTATCATGAAGGAGGCCCTGCTTAAGAAGTTTGGCCTCACCCCAGAGAAGTACCGCCAAAGTTCCGCAACAGCCACAAGCTTCACACACAAAACTGGGTGGATTTTTTGATTATGCCCGGAAGGCATTGGAGGGTTGGGTGCGTGGCAGCAACGTTGATGATTACAAAGGGCTGTACGACCTGTTCTTGAGAGAGCACCTCCTAGAGAAATGTTTTCCGGAGCTGCGCCAGTACTTGGTGGACCGCAAGCTGACCAATCCGAGGGAGATTGCAGAGGAGGCAGACACGTGGGTCAGCACTCGGGTGTCCCACAAGGGAGCCGGGGCGGACCCCCGAAAGGTGGACAGGGGTTCCCCCAGAAGAAAGAGGGGAGATAAAAGGAGGGAGTTCTTTAAAGGCCCCCAAAATAGACCGCCTGGGAGAGGGGTAGGTTCCCCATCCCAATCTGGATTCCAGAAACCCACGTACCCTGACAGGAGTCAGCAGCCCAGAACTGTCCGGTGCTACGAGTGCGGGGAGGTTGGACACTACAAGGGGGATCCCCAGTGTCGCAAGAGAACCCCAGCCCCCACAGGAGGTAAGAGCCCCGGGGTGGCCAGCGTAGCGCTTGGGGAGGAGTTGTCCCTAGGTAGGGGAGGTGAGTGGACAGGCTTGACCTTATTTTCCCTGGGCGATAGAGAGATCATCCCACGGGTTCAGGTACCCTCGAACACTGCCAAGTATCGGCAGAGGGTCCTGGTGAACGGGGAGGAGGTGGAGGCTCTGAGGGACACAGGTGCCAGCATGACGATGGTGAGACGTCAGCTGGTGTCCCCAGAGCAGGTGATTCCTGAGGTATTCCACCCGGTTGTTATGGCTGATAATAGCCTGGGTCATTACCCCGTGGCCCAAGTTCCCTTTGAGTGGGGAGGAGTCTCAGGCCTGTTGAAGGTTGCGGTGAGCCCTGCCATGCCAGTTGACTGTCTGCTGGGTAACGACTTGGAACATACTGCCTGGAGGGAGGTAGAGTTCAATGCCCATGCTGAGATGTTGGGATTACCAGGATGGACTTGCGTCGTCACGCGGTCCATGGCTGCCCGACAAGGAACTCAGCCCGGGTTGGAGCCTGAAATAATGGCCCAGCCCACTGCTGGACGAGGAGATGTCCAGGAGGAAACACCCGGTGAGATGGATGGGGAGCCCGCGGAGGTGGCCCCGGAGTCCGCTGAGGTGGATGGTGTTCCTGTGGGGGACCTGCCGACCCCTGCAGAGTGGAAGGTGGAAGGAGGGCCTACCCGGGAGGAATTTTGCCGGGCGCAGAAGGAGGCCCTACGCTTGAAGGCATGCGGCAGCAGGCCGAAGCCCAAGCAACTGGAACAGAGACTGGTAACTACCATGTCTACTGGGAGGATGGTCTCCTCTACAGTGAGCCTAAGGCTCCGGTGCATGGGTCATCAAGGGCCTTAGTGGTCCCCCAATGCTACCGAGCCTTTCTGCTAGAGTTGGCACACGAAATACCACTAGCAGGACACCTGGGCCAGGACAAGACGTTTGCGCGTTTGGTCCCACATTTTTACTGGCCCAGGATGCGCGTCACTTCTGACACTTTCTGCAAGACCTGCACCACTTGCCAGGCGAGCGGCAAGACAGGGACTAAAGTGAAGGTCCCTCTGGAACCTCTCCCAGTTGTCGGTACCCCTTTTGAGCGGGTAGGGATTGACACTGTCGGGCCGTTGGACCCGCCGACTTCTGCGGGACATAGGTTCATCTTGGTGCTGGTAGACCACGCCACCCGGTACCCAGAGGCAATCCCTCGGCGGACCATCACTTCACTGGTGGTGGCGCGGGCCCTGATGGGGATTTTTACCCGAGTGGGATTCCCCAAGGTCGTGGTGTCAGATAGGGGCACGAATTTCATGTCGGCCTACATGCAGGCCATGTGGAAGGAGTGTGGAGTGACCTACCGGTTCTCCACTCCTTACCACCCCCAGACGAACGGGCTCGTGGAGCGTTTTAATAAGACCTTGAAGGGGATGATCCGGAGCCTACCCGAGGACTTGAGAAGAAAGTGGGACGTCCTCTTACCCTGTCTGCTCTTCTCCTACCGAGAGGTGCCGCAGAAGGGGTCGGTTTCAGCCCCTTTGAGCTGCTCTATGGCCACCCCGTTCGGGGGCCCCTCAGTCTTGTCAAGGAGGGGTGGGAGAAGTCTTCCTCGAAGCTTCCCCGTGATGTGGTCAGCTATATGCTGGCATTCCGCAGCCAAGTGGCCAAGCTGTGGAAGGAAGCCTCGGACAACCTAGAGGCTAGTCAGGCCGTCATGAAGAAATGGTATGACCGGAACGCTCGGACGGTAGAGTTGGACGCTGGATAGAAGGTGTGGGTCATGGAGCCAGGAGAGCTTAGCGCCCTCCAGGACCAGTGGACTGGACCGTTTGAGATCTTGGAAAGGAAAGGCCAGACCACTTACGTCGTCGATGTGAAGACCCCCCGTCAACCCCACAGGGTGTTCCACGTCAACCACCTGAAGCCACACCAGGAGCGTTCAGAGCTCACTCTCCTGATGATAACAGATGGAAGTGAGGAGGAGGAGAGTGAGCCTCTTCCAGACCTTCTGGAGGCCCATGAGAAGGATGGCTCGGTCGAGGGAGTGGTCCTCGCCCCATCCTTGACCCCAGAGCAACAGAGGGACTGCCGCCAGGTCTTGGGGCAGTACGCCTCGTTGTTCTCCCTCACGCCTGGGATCACGCACCTGTGTACCCATGATGTGGACACAGGGGACAGTCCGCCAGTAAAAACCAAGTCTTACCGGCTGTCCGATAAGGTCAAGGCTAGTATCCAGGGTGAGGTTACCAAGATGCTGGAACTGGGGGTGATTGAGCCTTCCAGTAGCCCTTGGGCTAGTCCGGTGGTGTTGGTGCCGAAAGCGGCCCCACAGGGCACCACACCAGAACTTCGGTTCTGTGTGGATTACCGCGGACTCAACTCAGTCACCAAGACCGACGCTCACCCGATCCCTCGGGCGGATGAGCTCATTGACCAGCTGGGAGCAGCCCGGTATCTGAGTACCATTGATTTGACGTCAGGCTATTGGGAGATCGCCATGACGGAAGGAGCAAGGGAGAAGACTGTGTTCTCCACCCCTGAGGGCCACTTTCAATTTCGGGTGTTGCCCTTCGGGTTGAAAAATGCTCCAGCCACTTTCCAGCGGTTGGTGAACCAGGTGCTGTCTGGCCTAGAGGCCTTCTCTGCTGCCTACCTGGATGACATAGCTGTCTTCAGTAGCAGCTGGGAGGACCATCTGGAGCATCTCCAGGAGGTGCTACAGGCTCTGCAACGGGCTGGTCTAACCATCAAGGCCAGCAAGTGCCAGATTGGACAGGGATCTGTCGTGTACCTGGGACATCTGGTGGGCGGAGGTAAGGTGCAGCCCCTCCAAGCCAAGATCGAGACCATCTTGGCCTGGGAGCCCCCAGGACCCAAACAGAGGTCCAGGCTTTTCTCGGCCTCACGGGATACTACCGCCGGTTCGTCAAGGGATATGGAACCATTGTGGGCCCTTTGGCGGAATTGACTTCGAAGAAGCAGCCACGCAGAGTCATCTGGATGGCTGCCTGCCAGAAGCCTTTGAGACCCTCAAACGTGCAATGTGCACCGCACCGGTGCTCAGGACTCCAGACTTTGGACGGGAATTTATTGTACAGACAGACGCTTCTGAGCATGGCATAGGAGCTGTGCTCTCGCAGCTGAATGACGATGGCCAAGACCAGCCAGTGGCCTTCATTTCCCGAAGACTACTCCCCGGGAACAGCGGTGGAGTACCATCGAAGCGAGAAGCCTTTGCCGTGGTTTGGGCTGTAAAGAAGTTGAGGCCATACCTTTTTGGTTGTCACTTCCTGATCCAGACCGACCACAGACCCCTTCGCTGGCTCATGCAGATGAGAGGCGAAAACCCCAAATTGTTGAGGTGGTCCATTTCCCTCCAGGGGATGGACTTTCGGGTGGAACATCGACCCGGTGTAGACCACGCCAACGCTGACGGTCTCTCCCGGTTTTCCGCCTTAGCAACGAGAACTCCCTAGAGGTTGGGAAGCTCTCCCCTCTTTCGGCTGGGGGGACGCGTGTTAGACCTGTCAGCCCTAGGGTGGTCTTGCCCTGTTTTTTCCCTTTTGCGCCTCATTTTTGCCACCGTATTTTTACTGGACCTAGGTCTCCGGGCGCCTTACCACTGCTAACCAGTGCTGAGGTGCAGGTGCTCTCTCACTCAAGATGGCTGCCACAGGCCCCTGCTACTGCAGAGGGGCCTTGCACACATACACACTAGTAGCCAGGGTCAGGCTGGGACATAGGGATACAGTATCCATCCCGTCCCCGCCTCTGGGCCACAAAGCCAGACATGTGGAAGGTTCCAGAACCTTCCGGGCTGTGGGAGGAGTTATGTTTTGCCGCCTTTAGGAGGGTCACCTGACCTAGGGGTATACGAGGTCTGGAGGGAAATCTTTTAGTCAGTTGGGGCACCACTGATCCTGGGAGAACCTCTGCCGGAGTACAGGCTGTAGGGCCTAGGGGGGAGACCTACACTACTGCTGCTGACAAGGCTTAGGCACTGCTGTAGTAAGTTAGCTGAGGAACGCCCACCACCCACTGACCTTGCCCAGCGTGAGGGGACCCAGGGAACCACCTTCAGCGTGCTGGGAAGTATCATCCAGCACCCCCAGAACCACCAACTCATTCCCCCCCTCCTAAGAAGAAACCCCCAAGTAGCAACCAAACAAGAACTGCCGCAAGAAACCTTAATTTGTAAGGCCTGACCGACCAGCAAGGCCAGAAACCTGAACTGCCAAACTGGGGATCACCAGGTAAAGCGCTGTGCCCTGAAGCGCTAGACCTTCACCCCCTATCTAATCCTGCCTGCTGCTGGGCTGTCCCCAAAAACCCTTTCCAGTCAGCCCCTGCCAACCTGCTGCCAGCGCGCACCACGCCGCACCTCCACGTGGGAGGAATCACTCTGCAGCCACTGACCTCGTGGCTGGGATTTAACCTTGCGGCCGTCGCCGCGTGTGAGGAGCTGCGGGGGGTAGCGAGGACCTCCCCGAGGCCGGAGAGGTGAGGTGCGCCGTCCGCACCCCCCACCGAAGGTCCGGAGTGTGGGAGATCACCGCCGCGGCCCAGGGACCCCTGCGTGATGAAGTCGCGGCCCAAAAGATCACCGCTGCGGCCCAGGGGCTCACGTGAGGAAACTGAGGCCTAGCGAGAGGAACGAGGCCTTCAGACCCCGCCGACGCCGTTGCCAGGAGACCGGGGACGCCGACCGCGTCATCGGCCACGCCCCCGGGAAGGCTGTGCAACGATTGGGCGCCGGCTCCCGCCACGCCCCCAGCGCCGACGGAGGCCGGAGAAGAGCTCCGAATCACCAGAGGGAGACGGGAAGCCGTCCGGAGAGGACTGCCGGCTCCCGCTCCCTTCCCCGCAATCACCCCATCTGATCACGGGGGCCGGAGGAGAGTGATACCGGCCCCCCAACGACCCGCAATACCGTCCGGAAGGCCGAGGACCCCAGTCCGGGCCCCGCCCTGCAAAACAAGGGCCGGCCCAGAACGGAGTCAGTTGCGCTGAAGAGCGACCAACGTACACACTGCAGGTGAGCCCGGGAGGCCCCTAGGGCACGCAAGAACGCCATTTGGGGCCGGGGGCCACCATTACCCGATTGATAACAAGGGGGAAGTCATCAAGCATTATACCCCCGAGGCGAGGCCCCGGAGAGGAGTGGGCCTGGCCCAAATTAACCCCTGAGAGAGACAGAAGTCCTCATTTACAGGAAGGCCCCAGAATAAAGGACATGTTGAGGGGTTCCCTAAGTTGTTCACCAGTCTCATCGTTACGCCTGCTGTAATTACTGTCTAGGCCTGATGCATATGCTTATAACTGCAAAGTCTTTGCCTAGTGTGAAGGTGCTTAATTGAATTGAGCTGAAGTGTACACCGCCAAGAGTTGAAGTGTTTTATGTTGCAGGTGTACCGGAGTTGCGACGCCCACTGTACTGAATGTGGGTGCGCCTAGATTAATGCAGGCCCTGTTTCAAATGTAACGTGAAATGCCCTTTATAAGTAATTGAATATTCATGAGGTGAACTGCATGTTTTAGGCCCATGTTTTATTATTGCACCCTGTGATCATTATTGGTGCTACGCTTAGGAGATGATTCCTGCGGCCTTTTAGTGGCCTACAATGTTGATGAGCTATGATGCTTTAATGAAAGTACGCACCAGTTGAGTAATGCAATGACTTTAAATGTTGACCTGAATTAATCTGCCTCATCTGATGCTGCATTGATTTATATAAAAGATCTTGTTTTTAAATACACAAACCTGGTGTGGTGTCACGTTATTGCGTCCGCATTCCTGAGTCAAAGTAAGAGTGTGCTGCACAACTGCCTTACACATTGCCTTCGGGTGCTTTCCCGCCTCGCGCCATGCTACCGTGCCAGACTCGGTAACCCCGTTTCCAACAGGAAGACATCCAGAACAGGTGGTATGATGTGCGCAGGAGGGTCAGGGACCTACTCAAAAAGGACTACCTCCTCAGCTAGCACACCGGCAGTGGCCCTCCTGCAAAACCAGTATACCTCAGGCCCTGGGAGGAGAAGGTGCGGGCCATCCTACCACCAGTGAGCGTATACGGACTAACAGACATCCCAGAGCCTGGTGAGTACACAACTAATATACACAATATGGTGTGACTACACACACACATCACAGTCAAGGGGATAGGCAAACCATGCACACTTAGCAAATACACACCAACCAAAAGATATCCATCCCAAGATGTGAATGCTAGTCAGACAAACACAATACCTGCCATCCCATAGTGATATGTAACTGTGTCATGACATCTACAAACCTAACAACAAATACAGCAAGGCAGTGGCACAAATAGAACCAACAAATACTCCCAGATATTTACCCATCACTAGAACACCACCTCACAGGGAAGCTCACTGAAAGGAAGGAATTCTGTGTATGCTGGTCAAGTCAGTGTAGCCAATAGCATGATGGGAATGGTAGTCACAGATATTAGTCACACCCACAATTGGCCCATCAACACCACTCTGAACCATGCTCACATCACAGGGAGTGGAAAACAACTGACAAGATGGCTGACACTGGCTAATGCTGTGGGGAGCACAAGGCCCTGTTGGGAACTGGGCACCAACAAACAACAGGAACACACTGTCAGCCATCTTGCCATTGCTGTCACACTCACACACACTGAAGTCCACTCAAAAGGAAGGAAGGATGGGCATGCTGGGAAGGGGGGGTGTAGGCAATAGCATGATGGGAGGTGTAGTCACAGATCAACATCTCACACCCACATGGCCCAGCAAGTTAGCACTGAAGCATGCAAACCTCACAGGGAGTCAAAAGCCACTTCAAAGATGTCTGACACTGGCCACAGCTGTGGGAGCACAAGGCCCTGCTGGGAACTGGGCACCAACAAACAACAGGACCACACTGTCAGCCATCTTGCCATTCTTGTCACACTCACACACACTGAAGTCCATCCAAAAGGAAGGAAGGATGGGCATGCTGGGAAGGGGGGTGGAGGCAATAGCAGGATGGGAGTTGTAGGCACAGATATTGGTCACACCCACAATTGGCCCATCAACACCACCCTGAACCATGCTCACATCACAGGGAGTGGAAAACAACTGACAAGATGGCTGACACTGGCTACTGCTGTGGGGAGCACAAGGCCCTGCTGGGAACTGGGCACCAACAAACAACAGGAACACACTGTCAGCCATCTTGCCATTGCTGTCACACTCACACACACTGAAGTCCACTCAAAAGGAAGGAAGGATGGGCATGCTGGGAAGGGGGGGTGTAGGCAATAGCATGATGGGAGTGGTAGTCACAGATCAACAGCTCACACCCACATGGCCCAGCAAGTTAGCACTAAAGCATGCACACCTCACAGGGAGTCAAAAGCCACTTCAAAGATGTCTGACACTGGCCACAGCTGTGGGGAGCACAAGGCCCTGCTGGGAACTGGGCACCAACAAACAACAGGACCACACTGTCAGCCATCTTGCAATTGCTGTCACACTCACACACACTGAAGTCCATCCAAAAGGAAGGAAGGATGGGCATGCTGGGAAGGGGGGTGGAGGCAATAGCAGGATGGGATTGTAGGTACAGATATTGGTCACACCCACAATTGGCCCATCAACACCACCCTGAACCATGCTCACATCACAGGGAGTGGAAAACAACTGACAAGATGGCTGACACTGGCTACTGCTGGGGGAGCACAAGGCCCTGCTGGGAACTGTGCAACAACCAACAGCAGGACACCACTGACTGACATCCTGAAAGACAACTTGCACTCCCTGCAATGGAAGCACGTTCCATGGTGGGATATCTGGCTGGGTGGGAAGGAGGACTCACAGCTATGACCATAGTTACAAGGACCTCCCCTCACACACCCCCTCAACACTAACTCCACATAACCCACCTGGGAGAATGCAATGCCTCACATCCTAACTGAAGATCCCACAAAGAACCACCACCCTGGGTCATGCTGTGTGAAGCACAGGGACACTCTTGGGACTTGTAGCCAAACAACTGCCAGGACAACACTCCCAGCCATCCTGTCAGCACAGGCACCCCACCCCAAAGGGAAGCAGAGTCAAAAGGAAGGAAGGATGGGCATGCTGGGAAGGGGGGTGGAGGCAATAGCATGATGGGAGTTGTAGGCACAGATATTGCTCACCCTCACAATTGGCCCATCAACACCACTCTCAACCATGCTCACATCGCAGGGAGTGGAAAAGGACTCACAAGATGGCTGACACTGGGTACTGCTGGGGGGAGCACAAGGCCCTGCTGGGAACTGTGCAACAACCAACAGCAGGACACCACTGACTGACATCCTGAAAGACAACTTGTACTCCCTGCAATGGAAGCACGTTCCATGGTGGGATATCTGGCTGGGTGGGAAGGAGGCCTGGATGACAACCAAATACCACCAATGCTGGTCATGCACACACCTCAACATACACATTGACATGCCACAGGTTGGCAGGACAATGTGCTACACCAATATCACTTTCTGACTGTCACAATTTAGGAGAATGCAATGTCCTGGCCCACATCCAGAGGTACAGTCACAACTGTCAGGTGTATGAACAATTGACGCCAGTAGAAACATAACATACAATCTGTGTCTCTCCCCAAAACAGGTGATGATGGGGACACAGCAGCAGACAAGGAGGAGTCCCTGTCCCAGGCTCCGGGGAACACTGAGCTCACTGGTGTGGATCAGCCACTGCACTCCTCGGATGGCGAAGAACCAGCTGGAACCTCCGGTGTGAGTCATCATGCAGCACCAGCAGGACCAACATCTGCACCCCCTGCACCCACCCCTCCAACAACTGCCAACACACAGGCCACCCCTGCCAACACGGACAGACCAAGGACCACAGATGACAACAGCGCAGGGACCCAGGCCCAAACTGGAGCTGGTGACAACGAGCCCAGGAACAACACCCAAGTGGGCCCACGGTCACCTGTGCGTGCCACCGCAGGTCCTGCACGTGTCACCAGGGGTGGTGGGAGGGGTGGTAGACATAGGTCGCTCTTTGCAGAGGGGTCTGGACTGCATGATGACCCACAGCTGGCACGCATCGCGGATGCGTACCAGACTAGCACCGGAGAGGTCAGCCAGGTAGTGGGGATCCTCAAGGACATACAACAGCAGCAGGTTGCCCATCATGCCCGCTTGGACTCCCACATGTCCCGTGTCGACACACACATGTCACATGTCGAGACACACATGTCACGTGTCGAGACACACATGTCTGGCATGGAGTCCAAGTGGGACACATTGGAACAACTGACAGCGGTGCATAGGGACATACTCACATGCCTCCGCCAGATCCAGCACCAACATGGCCTCACCTCCCTGTGTGCCCACAACAACTGCTGCTGAAACAACTGCAAATGCCACAGGGAGGGAGGAGGACTCTGGCAGAGATTCCCCTGCACCGCCGCAGCCTGCACCTGAGGGTCCCCCCCCCAAGAAGAGGGGCCGTCCGAAGAGGCCAAACTGAAATCCGATGGCCATCTACATCCCCCAGGAAGCCAACACCTCTTCTGGAACTTTTCCTCTGTGTGCAAACTGCACGCCCTGTCGAAGCCAACCCAACTCTCCCACATGACATGGGGAGCTCTAGTTGGCCAAATTCATCAGATGACTGTGGACTTTACTCTGGACATGTCAGCTACCAAGACTTCCAATACACATGGGAACTTTGGATTCCAATTAATATGTACAGCACCCACCATCCTGTGCACCATCCTCACACCTGTATGTAAATAAACTCACCAATACACCATATCTGCCTCTGTTGTGATTCCAACATGGTTTTTGTCATGTAGATGGTGATCTGCTAAATGACACTGTGCATGCTAACTGCTACAGCAAGTCCAACCCCGTCATGTCAGTCATGGCGACGTGACACATATGAGGGAGACACACCACTAGGGCCACACAACACATACACACCAGGGCCATCAGACTCATCACCTATACTGATGTTGCAACTAAATACAGTGGAATGCACAGACATGCCACCTATTCACAGTCACTGTCAACTAGACTACAGGTGCAGTAAGCAAATGTCAGTCAGATGTGTGACTACAGACAACGCACATCCCAAAGTGAAGCACAGGTTTATTACACATTTGCAACATGTTGTTACCACTACAAATGCAAGCTAATCCAACCTGGCTGTGGCCACAAAGTCAAAAAAACAGAAGATAGAAAGTCCAGGGGTGTGTGGCACATCACCTGTAGGGAAACGACTGCTTCCACCTTGGAAGTTGAATCATGGATTCGGGGGATCCAAGTTGATCAGACAACTCCGGCAGCACCCTGTGAAGGACAGACATGACACACAGTCAAAAACAATGAAGAACAGCACAGAACGGCAATACTCATGTCTAATACATGTCACGAGATAACTACACAAAACCAAGTTAGCATGTCAACACTGTTGGGCAGTACAGACCACCTGCAAGAACACATCGCTGCACGCATCCAGTCAAGTAGCACATGGCCACACTCAAACAGCACCAGAGCACCACACACACATATCATGCAAACTCAAATCATTGACATCACAACCCTCTGGAGACTCACATTCAGCTGAAGAAGTCGGTGACGAGCTGTGTGCGGACATCACCATCATCATCATCATCATCTTCACTGGCATCGTGACCCAGGCCAGGATCTTCCACAGGTGGCGGACGTTGGTCATCGTCATCCAGGATGAGAGGCAACTCCTTCCGCACTGCCAGGTTGTGTAGCATGCAGCAGACGATGACAATCTTGCACACCTTTGCTGGGGCATATGGGAGGGCCCCTCCTGTCTTGTCCAGGCAGCGGAAGCGGCTCTTCAGGAGACCAAAGGTCTGCTCAATCACCCTCCTCGTCCGACCATGTGCCTCATTGTAGCGCATCTGGGCTGGTGACACAGGGTTCCTGAGGGGTGTCAGCAACCACGGCATGTTGGGGTAACCCGAATCACCTACAGACAGACAATTGCACATTAGCTGATTTGAAAATGTGTGCGGAAAACAACATAGCAGAACACACACAATGGTACAAAGTCAGTACACACCAACAAGCCAGGCACGCTGGTTCGGCATCTGTGACATCATCCTCGGGATGCGACTACTCCTCATCATGTAGGCATCGTGTGCCGAACCGGGGAAACGGGCACACACATGTGAGATGGTCATATCTGCAAGACATACCACCAGAGCATTGATCGAATGATAATGTTTACGGTTGCGGTATGCCTGCTCATGTGCCTGTGGTGGTATCAAAGACACATGTGTCCCATCAATGGAGCCAATTACATGTGGCATCCTCCCCAGGGCATAGAAGTCACTCTTGACGTCAGTGAGTCGTTGACGTGTTGGGAAATAGATGTACTGGTTGAGGTATCCCAACATTGCCCCCAAAACATCGCGTAGCACACGGCTGAACATAGTCTGTGACATCCCACCAGTAGTTGCCACAGTGTGTTGAAAGGTACCAGTGGCAAAGAAGTGTAGGGCTGCCATCACCTTCACCTTGGGGGTCAGCGCTGTAGGATACAGCCGGCCAGGCTGCAAATGTGGGGCCAACCGCACTGCCAAATCCTCAATCAGCTGCCTGGTGAAGCGGTACCGTCGGATGCTGTCACGTTCCACCATCGTTGCCAGGTCTGGGAATGGTTGATGGACAGCAGGAGCCCTGCAGTGCATAGGTGAAGAAAGCAAGATTGTCAGTCACCCCACCTATGTGCCGTTCACCATACTCAATTTCACATGATACATCATCAACATACACAAGTACTTGACGTGTGTGTCGTTCCGTTTGGACATATATGGCACCTACATGGACATCATCTAACATGTCTGTTCAACAAGTGTTGACAACAGGTTCCAGGGTGTGCTATGGGACACCATTAGGCTGTGTCACAGTACCCATTAACTGCTCTCACGTTCCACACACATACCACAGTGACATGTCTGGACAGATGCTCCACAGGCATCACAGCTCATTGACAGGTAGATTCCCAGGGAGCCTGTCTTGCCACATGGACACTGGCATGACATGGCGTATCATGTACACGTCAGAAAAACAAACATGACACCCACAGGTAGTGGCCCCTGTAGCCTCTGCAGGACAGACATGGACGTCTGTGACACACACACACACACCATCAAAGTTCATGCACAAACCACGTGGATGTGGAGACTGTCTCCCATTGTGCACATGGAGTCAGAGACATGTGACACACAACATGCACACAGACTGTGGAGGGACATCACTATTGTTGGAATGGGCCACCCTGTGACGTACATGCCTTCCCACATGTGAGCCTGGGGGTATGTGACATGTCATACACATACACAACCTGGAAATGTGACCATGACACATGCTCAGAAATGAAAAGTTGCACACCACAGCGGCCAGGTGCACAACACACAAAGGACCCTGTCCCCATTAACACGTGCACAGCCTGGGTGTGTCTGCCCCCAAGTGCCACCCCAAAATCCACATGTTCACCCCCATACACAGATAAGGTTATGCTGCCACACATGCCTCATAGACAGTGTGGACTGGGTGTGGTGTTGTAGGTGTGCCCCTGAGTCCCTGGAAAGTAAATGTGGCTGGCATAGGTTCACCAGTGACCAGCATGGTGACATATGCGTGTGACCTGCCCAGGGACGTGTTGTAGAGCAATGGACCGATCGGTGTGCCCGGCCGGCCCATTGCATTGAATGTGAGCGGGTACGCGTTGTATGCCTGGTACGCGTTGTACAGCAATGGACCGATCGGTGTGCCTGGCCGGCCCATTGCATTGAATGTGAGCGGTTACGCGTTGTATGCCTGGTACGCGTTGTACAGCAATGGACCGATCGGTGTGCCCGGCCGGCCCATTGCATTGAATGTGAGCGGGTACGCGTTGTACAGCAATGGACCGATCGGTGTGCCCGGCCAGCCCATTGCATCGTATGTGAGCGGGTACGCGTTGTATGCCTGGTACGCGTTGTACAGCAATGGACCGACCGGTGTGCCCGGCCGGCCCATTGCATTGAATGTGAGCGGGTACGCGTTGTACAGCAATGGACCGATCGGTGTGCCCGGCCGGCCCATTGCATCGTATGTGGCGGGTACGCGTTGTATGCCTGGTACGCGTTGTACAGCAATGGACCGATCGGTGTGCCCGGCCGGCCCATTGCATTGAATGTGAGCGGGTACGCGTTGTATGCCTGAGTACGCGTTGTACAGCAATGGACCGATCGGTGTGCCCGGCCGGCCCATTGCATTGTATGTGAGCGGGTACGCGTTGTACAGCAATGGACCGATCGGTGTGCCCGGCCGGCCCATTGCATCGTATGTGAGCGGGTAGGCGTTGTATGACTGGTACGTGTTGTACAGCAATGGACCGATCGGTGTGCCCGGCCGGCCCATTGCATTGAATGTGAGCGGGTACGCGTTGTACAGCAATGGACCGATCGGTGTGCCCGGCCAACCCATTGCATCGTATGTGAGCGGGTATGCGTTGTATGCCTGGTACGCGTTGTACAGCAATGGACCGATCGGTGTGCCCAGCCGGCCCATTGCATTGAATGTGAGCGGGTACGCGTTGTACAGCAATGGACCGATCAGGTGTGCCCGGCCGGCCCATTGCATCGTATGTGAGCGGGTACGCGTTGTATGCCTGGTACGCGTTGTACAGCAATGGACCGATCAGTGTGCCCGGCCGGCCCATTGCATTGAATGTGAGCGGGTACGTGTTGAACAGCAATGGACCCGATCGGTGTGCCCGGCCGGCCCTTTGCATCGTATGTGAGCGGGTACACGTTGTATGCCTGGATACAGCGTTGTACAGCAATGGACCGATCGGTGTGCCCGGCCGGCCCATTGCATTGAATGTGGCCGAGTGCAGCGTTGTACAGCAATGGACCGATTGGTGTGCCCGGCCGGCCCATTGCATCATATGTGGCGAGTGCGTGTTGTATGCCTGGTACGCGTTGTACAGCAATGGACCGATCGGTGTGCCCGGCCGGCCCATTGCATTGAATGTGAGCGGGTATGCGTTGTACAGCAATGGACCGATCGGTGTGCCCGGCCAGCCCATTGCATCGTATGTGAGCGGGTACGCGTTGTATGCCTGGTACGCGTTGTACAGCAATGGACCGATCGGTGTGCCCGGCCGGCCCATTGCATTGAATGTGAGCGGGTACGCGTTGTATGCCCGGTCCGCGTTGTACAGCAATGGACCGATCGGTGTGCCCGGCCGGCCCATTGCATCGTATGTGAGCGGGTACGCGTTGTATGCCTGGTACGCGTTGCACAGCATTGGACCGATCGGTGTGCCCTGCCGGCCCATTGCATTGTATGTGAGCGGGTACGCGTTGTATGCCTGGTACGCGTTGTACAGCAATGGACCGAACGGTGCGCACACATTGGCTGGGGCCTGACATGGCAACGGACGCGTTTTCGAAGCTCCAACGAGTCTGATGCAGTGAATTCAGTTGGCCAGCCACAACAATGTTGTAAAATCATGGGTGTCATGAAGTTGAAGATTTGAAGGATGCTGTGGGCGTGTATTAGTGCTGCAATTCCATGGATAGGTCAAATTCAGAAGATGCAAACGACTTGGACCTATCACTTTGCACACATAGGACAGTATCTGCCTCTGCAGCACACATATAATGCTGGCTGTTCCCCTGAGAGCTCACTTGCCTGCACTACATGCTCCAGGACGACATCTGCCACCAACACTGCTGCTGTTTATGCATCCTCTGGCTCCTGCAATGGCACGTACTGTGGAGAGAGCCCCAGCCTTCAGCCTTGAGGAGAACCAGGCCCTGCTGGACAGCCTCCTTCCACAGTACAGCAAGCTGTATGGGACATCCAGGGGAGCAGGTGAGTGTGCTGTCCACTGCCTCACTAATTGTGCATGTTGTCTGACTAGCAGGGCTTCCAGTGTGCACACCACTGGCTAGCATGCCCACTGAGTAGTTGTCACACCCCAAAGTGTGTAGTCACATGCACAGAACTGGTACAGTGCAGTAACAGTGCATTCCAACTAGGTTTACTTCCCATGCAATGATACCATGTAGTGACTGCTGGCAAACTCTTCATAGCCATTGTTGCACTGCCTGTGTACATCACATGCCCCTGTGATTGAGACATGTATATCCAACTGTGTGATGCACGTATATGTTGCATGTGTAGTAATGGCCTTTTCACTTTGTCATCCTCACAGGTTGATGCCCACCAGAAGCAGGAAATCTGGCTGACCATCGCCCGGAAAGTAAGATCCGTGGGGATCTACAGGCGCAGGATCCGCAACTGCCAAAAGAGGTGGCAGGACCTTCGTGGCTGGACCCGGAGGATCGCAAGGGTCCAGCTGAAGCTGTCGCCTCCTCACAGGAGGGGCGGACACCGGACCCTGACCCCCCACATGCTCCGGATCCTGGCGGTGGTCTTCCCTGACCTGGATGGGCAGCTGAAGGACAGACAGCAGCAAGGAGGGGGTGAGTCCATGACTGCACTGTGCACTTTTTCTGCCATGCTATGTGCCCTCCTCTGGCCTGGTTAAACTTCCACAGTACATCAGTCATGTGGTCCAGGACCCATGTCCCTCATTTGTTACATGCCCACTTCTCCTCTGATATGCATATGTGTGGCCCTTATAGTCAGGAAATTGTCTAATTTTGGGAGTGTGTCATTGCATTTTGCTTTGCTCAAGGTGGGGGACAGCATTTGTTCCCGTGACTATGTTGTGCAATTCATGGGTGGGTCAATTGCTTACACAATGCCTAAGTTCTGACATGTGATCTGCGTGTAACTTTGATATGTGGTCAGCTTGCTGCTCTGACTCACCACATGTCCCTGGGGAATGTGGCACACACCCATGCTGCTGGTGGGAACAATATTTGGGCCTCAGGAGTATGTGTATCCAGTGTGTCACACATGCTTAGCCACCTGCCTACTGTCCAGGACTCATCCCTCTTACAGGTGGAGCTGGACAGTCATGCCTACTCCAGTGCATACAATACACTCTGTACTCCCACTCCTGTGTATCATCTGGCATGTTGTGGTCAGTGAAATGTACCCTCAGGTGTCTGCCTCTGTCTCATTGTGCTGTGTCTTCGTTGTCAGGACTACTGGTATGTTCATCGTTTGGGGCTCAGCATGCCATCTGAGATGTGACCATGATAGACGATACTTCTGTGACTTATAGGTGTCTGATCACTTGACTGTGCACACAGGTGTTTGCGACTGTGACTTTCAAGCAGCTGTATTTTCATTCACAGCACACTGTGAGGTGCTCATGTTCAGGGAGTTGTGTTTCATGTCCCCCATATGTCCAGTTGGTATTACGTGGACAAATAGTAGTACAGATGATGTGGTTTTTGGGGGATGGACATGTGCACTTGTCAGTCACATAACTTGCATTCCCCATGCCCTCGGATTGTGACACAGTGCAGACTGTTGTTGTCTGGCTGCCATGGCCATGTGACTTGAGACAGTAATGTATGACTTTGCACGCATTCCTGTGTCATGGCATTCAACTTCCTGGGACTGATCCTGCAGGGGAGTGACATGTGCAACATGCACCCCATTGTGGCATTGACTATCCGGACATGGGTGCATCATGGTGTCTGGTGCTGGTATGCATCACATGCATTCCTAATTAGAATCTGGCCATCCCTTTATCCGGACACCTGCACTGACTCAGTGGCAAGAGATGTGATGTGTGTATGTTCACATGCTTCACTGTGTTCCCTGCAATGTCCAACAACTGTGTAGGTGGTGCATGTGTCCACACTGGGGTCTTACCATCAGACAGGCACCAGACAGATGGGTGCAAGGGCAGGAGGGGTGTGAGTCCCATGGTTGACCATCAGACTGACAATTGGCTTCCCCGAATCTGTGTGAGGACTTTAGGCAATGTTCAACTAAGGATGCCAGGGCTTGCTCTGTAATGTGCTGTACTTACTGTGGTGTGTGCGGTCAGTGCAGGTGACTGATGTTTGTCTGTTTCCCTAATTGTTTGCAGATACATCCACGGCCACAGGAGGGGACAGCTCCACGGACCAGGAGGAGCAGCGGAGCCAGACTGGGTCAGCATTGGATGAGTGGTCAGAGGGACCCAGTGGCACGGAGGGCGAGGGGAGCCACACCGAGGAGTCCTCAGCACCATCCACCTCAGCTGGGGACCACAGCAGCTCGGAGGATGACTCCCTTGTGGAGGTGGGTCTCGGCAGCCACCAAAGGCCAGCTAGTCTGTCTGGCCCCGCCACCACCACCACCACCACCGCCCTCCCATCAGCTCCCATTCCTGAGGTCCGTGGAGGCTCCCGTGCTCGGGAGCATGTCTCCTTCGTGCCAGGCACCGCAGCCCCTGCCCCTGTGTCCCCTGCTGCCCTGAGTGAGGAGTCTGTGTACCTCCTTCGGCAGCTCCATGTAGGGCAGACAGCAATGCTGAGTGTCCTCCATGCACACACCACTCTGTTGACACAGCTGGTGTCGTTCATGGAGGGCATCTCGACAGGTATATCTGCCCTACAGAGGAGCAATAGGTCCATGGACTCCTCCCTGACGGCAGCAGTGTCCCTCCTCCAACAGTCCCTCACCCCTCCCACCTCTGCCCCATCCACACTTCCTGCCCCCCTACCTGTCCAAAGCACATGCACACCTGCACAGTCATCCACACACACAGACACAAGCAGCACAGACACACCCAAGAGTAAGGCAAGACGTGCACACAAGCATCCTCAGGGAACTGATACTACAGACACAGGGGATGGGGAACACACACACACACAGGCATCCACATTCACTCCGCAGTCCTCCAAATCCTCTCCCTCCAAGACCCCTTCCCTTGCCTCGCCTGCTACCCCACATATACAGCAGGTCTTCCTCTGTGACCTCAGCCTCTTCCCCACCATTCCTGCTGACCCAGCACACCAGGGGAAGAGGAAGTCCACCCACACAGAGAGGAGTGCCCCTCGCCCCCGGACACCCTCCCCAGGCAGACACAGGAGCCCATTCGGAAGTCCCCCGGAGCAGGAAGAGCAAGACCCCACCACCACCACCACGCAGCTCCAGTGCCCAGTCTCTCTCCTCCATCCCCCAGGCCACCACTGCACAGGTTCCCCCACCACACCCTGCCCCAGGTTCCCCCACACACCGATACCGCATCCCCAGACTGCTTAGGCCCTCCCCCTGCCACTTGCTCTTCCACCCCCAACCCAGACGCTCTGCCTGTTAGTGGCACTGTTGTGGGGACCGGGTCCCCCCCTCTGTCCTGCCACCTCATCTGCCCACCCTTCCACTCCCTTGGAGTCATGCACTGCAGTGGAGTCCACAACCACCACGTCTGACTCGGGCACTGAAGTGGGTACCCAGTCCACTACACCAGTCCAGCCCACTGCAGTGGTTGCGGCACCCACACCAACTGACTTGTGTACCACGGTGGTGCCGGCCCCCCCTGAGTCAGACACCTCCACTGCAGTTGCAGGTGACACTCGTGCACCCACCACCCCTTCACTGCCTCACTCTGCCATCCCCTGATCCTGTCCCTGCGGTGCCTGGCCTGCCCCTTGTATGCCCTTGATGTCCCCCAACCGTACCAGTGCAGGCAAGCAATGTGTGACCAGTTGTCACTTCTCACCCCGTTGGTACTGTGATTTTGGACTGGCCATTGGCCTTAGTTTCTTTTGGACTTCCGTTTTTACCCTGACATTTGCTGAATAAAGCCTCTTTTTGTTTACTTTTGGGTTTTCTTTTGATGTACATGATGTGGATGAGTAGCATCCTGCATTTGCAGTTGTAATAGTGTTCACATCAGGACGATGAAGTGTTGCAGTGATGGACTCCATGTGGTCCATGGAATATGTGTCCTGTTGTATTCTGGATCTATGGCATCCTTTGCTACAGTCTGAGGGTGTAATGTTCAGCATTTGACACAGGGATGTCCTTTTTGCATTAGTAAATGAACATCTTTGTCTTACACTGATGCACATCTGGTGTGCTTACCACTGTTCAATGTTCCAATTTCCCTGACTGTGTGCCTAGCTCCACTGGACATGCAGTTTTGCACATCAATGTCGAAGGACTCATCTGTGTATACAGTGCAACTTGCTTGACACGTGTTTGGTGTGTGTGCAGATGACTGACGTGACACCCCCGTACCCAGGCTGATGTGAGCAGAGCCTTCTGTGTGTTGTGGTTGTTGACTCACTGACGGAGTGTTCTGCTGACATGTTTGGGTCGTGCACAGACAAGGTTTGGCACAGCGGACCGTCCACAGGAGCGGTGTGCCCTCATGGCAGTGTGTAATCTGGTGACATTGCGTGGGCCTGTGTTGTGTAAGCATGTCTGTGCGTGTTCCCTTCCCTTTTCCTACACAGGCTGTGTCCCGAGGGATGTTCCTGTTTGTGATGCTTGCTGAGTTGTTCTGTGTTCATCCAGCATCTTGGACCTGGTTTCTCTGTGATGTGGGTGCATGGCTGTGAGAAGTTGGCCTGGTATATGCTGTTCACTAATTAAAGTGGACACCTTGCACCAGAACAATTCGACTCTTATGGTAGATAGGTTTAAGACAACCTTTATAGAAAGCTATCCTAGTGGTAGCTGTGGAGAGCAGCCTTCAGGCTAAGTCTTGAAGGAATGTAAAGCAGCTTGTTTTACCACACAATCTCTTGAATCACCAAATGAAAAGACACCACACAGGTATATATATCAAATATATATGTATTTATTAATAAACACTCTCTACTAATCTCTTTATGAGATTAGAAGTCAGGAACATATGTACAAGTCAAATGTTATCAAAATAAGTTTAGCACAATCGAATATCACAATCTTAGTTTGGCTAGACCTAGGTCTAGGGCATCTAGAATCGAGGGAGCCCCAAGAACCACCCCAGGTAGTTGTAGGAGACCCACAGTGGACGGACACGGTGTCCTGGCACCGGTGCGAGTCCTTTACGAGTCTATGCACACAGACGCGATTGAGATTTCAGTGTTAGGGGTGCCTTGCGTGTTCGAGGCGAACACACCGATCGGTCCTTGTACGAGGCGAAGGACGCGGTTACAGATAGAGCTGCAAGGGAGATGGACGCGCTGTGTCTAACACAGACGCGAACCTTGTGCGAGTCAGCGCAATGGAGACCTCAATGTTACAGGCCCCTTGTGTGTTCAAGGTGAACACCGATCGGACTCAGTACGAGTCGAAGGACACCGTTCTAGATAGTGTTACAAAGGAGATGGACGCGATGTGTCTAACACAGACGCGAACCCTGTACGAGTCAGCGCAATTGTCGCACTTAGAAAATGAGAGTTTTAGGGCACTTCTAGGGAAGCTACAAGCAAGTCACTTACAGGGTAAGTAGTTCTAGGGCCCACACCCACAGGAGCACCGTAGTGCTGAAGTTACCTCACCCAGGGGAGCCGGGTGCATAGGTGTTCTTTGGTGTCGGGTCGCGGCGTCGTTTTCAATGGGAGCCAGTGAAGACTTGCTGCTTGCGGCGTCAGGAGAAGTGTCCGGAGGAATCCAAGCCTGGATTCAGAAGATGGAAGACCTGAAAGCAGAGGGGACAGTGTTCAAAGTCACTTGGCAGTGACTCGGGGCAAGGAAGATGGATGCCCACCGTCGTCGCAAGATTCAGGTCGTTCATGGGTGCCTTGACTCTTCAACCACGAGGTCCAGGAGGCGTCAACGATGACCAGGAGCTGGATTCGGCGTGGCCCACAATGTCTGTAGCTTACTGCGGTGTCGGCGACTCAATTGGAGCCAACAAGCCTTGGTAACAGCAAGTCTTGGGGAAAGCGTGAAGTGGCAATGGCGCAGACCAGCAAGGTCTGTGGGACTCACCCTGCAAGGGTAAGTCAGGGCAGGCCTGGAGCAATCAGGGGAGCCCTTTGGTGTCTTTAGAAAGTCTTCTGGGGACCCACAAGCCGGCTGGCAAGGGATTGTGAAGACGCCTCAGGAGGATTCGCTCAACAGGGGCCCACGGTCACTCGGGACATGGTAGGCCTCTGATCTTTGGAGAGATTCCTGCTAGAGGCTAGGACCACACGTGGGCCAAAGCACAAGTTCGTGGAACGTTGTGAAGCAGTTGCACTCGACAATAGTGCATGGTACCCAGGGGTCACGGTTCCTCGTCACTCTTGGGGTCCACTGGCCTCAGCTTCGCTGGGGACTCACGATGGCCTTTGAGAAGTCAGGAAATCTACTTCTTGGGCTGCAGGGACTTTGGACTCCGGCAGGAGCGGTGTAGTTTGCGACCGTCATTTGTAGTTTTTGGTGCCTACCAAGCAGGGGAGTCACTCCTTGACTCCAAGGGAGATTCTTCAGTCTTCCAAAGGTAGTGGAACGTCGAAGGTACGGGATTCTTCTTCAGAGCGTCGTCCAGGGAAATCTAGTTTGCAATGCACAGGTTCCCCCTCTTATACTAAAAGAAAGTGAGGGACTAGCTCTATGACCCTACCTATGGGAGGGTCAGGGGAGTGGGTGGCTACACCCACTTCCCTTTGTCCAGTTTCGCACCAGAGCAGGGGCAGGTAGCCCCTGAGCCGGTTTGAACTGGGGTATGCACAGAGGAGCCTTCTGCTCCCCCAGTGCAGGACTTCAAAGCACTCTAAGAGTGCACCCTCCCAGCCCCAATACACTAAACCCTGTCTGGAAGGTGGTCACACCCCCTTGGGACAGGATATCTATTGTTGGGCTTCCTCCACTGCGAGTATTGGTCATCAGCAGGAGGGCAGCCCAGTGTCTGTGACTGGTGGCATCCATTTTGTGATGCCAGGGCTCTGCAGGATTCTACAGCGTTTCCACAGTAGGTACATGTCTATCCCTCTAGAAGGGTGGAATGCTACCCCCGCCGCCAGGACTGGCGGGGGGGTAGTATTCCAAGATGTTTGACACCAAACACGACATGTTTCGATGCAGCCATTCCAAAGTTAGCATTCTACCGCAAGGATATAATGCACTTAAAAGTATATGGTTTAACCGCATCCACAAACAGCCCCAGAGAATAGACTCTGAGAGCTGCAGAGAGGCCCTGCTCAGGCAAAGGCACCCCCTCACATGGAAACTAAGCACCCTGCCCTCCGGATTGATAGGGCCTGCTTTAGGGGTGACTGATAAGTCTCAATGTGTGTGCAGGAGAGATATAGGGGACCTATATCTCAGTGAGGGTGCTAGCACTTCCTCACCCAGGCTGCAGTAGCAGGCCTGTGGTGTCAGATTTAGTCTGCTTCCCAGGGGTGGCATAATACATGCTTCAGCCCCTGGTAGGCCTGTGAAGTACCTATGCCCTTGGTACCTAAGGTACCATATACTAGGGACTCATAAGTACCACAGTATCCAATCACTAGTGCACCTAGAGTGCACTCCAAATCGTTTAGAGAGAACAGAGAGGCTGGGGCCCTGATTGGCAGGGTCCCAGCCAGACTATAGCCAGAAACCAGTGTAAACATCAGAAAAAAAGTGGGGGCAACATAAGAGGCAGATCCTACTCTCCTACACAACCCCCCAAACACAGGGACACTAAACTAACCTTGACCAGTTGAGTCTTCGTGTTCAAAGTGGAAATACCTTGAGAGTCCATCTGCATTGGCATGTTGGGTCCCAGGTCTATGTTCCACTGTATAGTCCATCCCCTGTAGGGAAATGGACCACCTCAAAAGTTTTGGGTTTTCACCTTTCATCTGTTTAAGCCATAGGAGGGGCTTGTGGTCAGTCTGAACTATGAAGTGAGTGCCAAACAAGTATGGCCTCAGCTTCTTCAGGGCCCACACCACAGCAAAGGCCTCCCTCTCTATAGCTGGCCAACGTTTCTCTCTAGGGGTCAGCCTCCTGCTAATAAAAGCTACTGGCTGGTCTTGACCTTCATCATTCAGTTGAGACAGTACAGCTCCCACACCCAGCTCAGAAGCATCTGTTTGGACAATGAACTTTTTGGTGTAGTCTGGACTCTGTAAGATGGGGGCAGTGCACATGGCCTGCTTTAGGTCTTCAAATGCCTTCTGACAGCTAGCTGTCCACTGAACCTTTTTTGGCATTTTCTTTGAGGTCAGATCATTCAAGGGGGTCACTATAGATCCATATCCCTTGACAAACCTCCTATAGTACCCAGTCAGGCCTAAGAAGGCTCTCACCTGTGTCTGGGTGGTTGGAGCAACCCATTCCATTATGGTTTGGATTTTGCTCTGTAAAGGCTGAACCTGGCCTCCACCTACAAGGTGGCCCAGGTATACAACCTGGCTCTGCCCTATCTGGCACTTAGTGGCCTTGATAGTGAGGCCTGCTTTCTGCAGGGCCTCCAAAACATTCCTGAGGTGGACCAGGTGATCCTGCCAGGAGGAACTAAAGACAGCAATATCATCTAGATAAGCTGAGCAATAAGTTTCCATCCCTGTCAGAACTTTATTCACCAACCTCTGAAAAGTGGCAGGTGCATTTTTCAATCCAAAGGGCATCACCACAAAGTGGTAGTGCCCACCAGGAGTCGAAAATGCTGTTTTGGCTTTTGCATCATCAGCTAACCTGATCTGCCAGTAGCCAGCTGTCAGGTCAAACGTGCTTAGATACTTGGCTGAGGCCAAAGTATCAATCAGCTCATCTGCCCTTGGTATGGGATAGGCATCAGTCCTAGTGACTGCATTGAGGCCTCTGTAGTCTACACAAAACCTCATTTCTTTCTTACCACCCTGGGTATGAGGCTTGGGTACCAGGACTACTGGGCTAGCCCAAGGGCTATCTGAAGGCTCAATTACACCTAGCTCCAACATTTTCTGGACTTCAGTCCTGATACAGTTCCTGACATGGTCAGGTTGCCTGTAGATTTTATTCTTGACAGGCAGACTGTCTCCAGTGTCCACCTCATGGGTGCACCAGGAAGTCTGACTAGGGGTCAGGCTAAACATATGTCTATACTGTTGCAGAACTTGTCTGCACTCAGTTGGTCGGTGAGGCTGCTTGCCAAAGCAACACCATCTACTGACCCATCATCAGGGTTCTGAGAGAGCAGGTCGGGGAGAGGGTCACTCTCCTCCTCCTGTTCCTCATCAGTTGCCATGAGCAAGCCCATGTCAGCCCTGTCAACATATGGCTTTAATCTGTTGACATGGAGCACCCTCAGGGGGCTCCTGGGAGTTCCAAGATTCACCAGGTAGGTGACTTCTCCCTTCTGTTCAACTATTGTATGGGGGCCACTACACTTGTCCTGGAGGGCTGCTGGGGCCACAGGCTCCAATACCCACACCTTCTGTCCTGGCTGGTATACAGTCAGTACAGCCTTTTGGTCATGCCAAGCTTTTTGTAATTCTTGGCTGGCCTCCAGGTTTTTGGTTGCCTTTTTCATGTACTCAGCCATCCGGGAGCGGAGACCAAGTACATAGTCCATCACATCTTGTTTGGGGGGCTTGAGAGGTAACTCCCAGCCTTCTTTTACCAAACACAATAGACCTCTCACAGGATGCCCAAACAGAAGCTCAAATGGGCTGTAACCAACCCCCTTCTGTGGAACCTCTCTGTATGCAAACAACAGGCAAGGAAGAAGAAGGTCCCATTTCCGCCTAAGCTTCTCTGGGAGACCTTTAATCATTCCTTTCAAGGTTTTGTTGAAGCGTTCAACTAAACCATTGCATTGTGGGTGATAGGGGGTGGTGAACTTATAAGTTACACCACACTCCTTCCACATTGCTTTCAGATATCCTGACATGAAGTTGGTACCTCTGTCAGAAATGACCTCCTTTGGGAAACCCACTCTGGAGAAGGCTCCAATGAGGGCTCTTGCCACCACAGGGGCTGTGGTGGTCCTCAGGGGAATTGCTTCTGGGTACCTGGTGGCATGATCCACTACCACCAGGATAAACCTGTGCCCAGATGCAGTTTGAGGGTCAAGGGGACCAACAATGTCAATCCCTACCCTTTCAAAGGGTACCCCCACCACAGGTAGTGGTATCAGGGGGCCTTTGTTGTGCCACCTGCCTTACCACTGGCTTGGCATGTGACACAGGAGCGACAAAACTCCTTTGTGTCCTCTGACATATGTGGCCAATGAAAATGTGGGACAAGCCTGTCCCTGGTCTTGTTTTGGCCCAAGTGACCTGCCAAAGGGATATCATGTGCTAGGGTCAAGAGGAACCCCCTAAACTTCTGAGGTATTACCATCCTCCTGGTGGCTCCAGGGGCTGGGTCTCTACCCTCAGAATATAGGAGTCCCTCATCCCAACAAACCTTATGGGACCCACTAGCACTCCCAGCAGCCTCAGCAGCAGCCTGCTGTCTGAGGGGTTCAAGAGAGGGGCAGCACTGTTGCTCCTTACTCAGATCTTCCCTAGAAGGGCCCCCTGCCCCCAAGAACTCAACCTGATCAGGCTCAAGTCCCTCTGGGGCAGTTCTTTCTTCAGGATCTGCTTCACCTCCCTCTGGGGGTGAATCTGTGATCTGAGAGAGAGGGGAAGGCACTGCCTTTACCCTACTGCTCCTCCTCTTGGGAAGCATCTGGTCCATTGTTCCAGGATCCAGAGCTGGTTCAGTGTTATGCATTCTTGCTTGTGACCTGGTCACAGCAAATACCTCTGCAGGGATGCCCAACATCTCAGCATGAGTCCATAACTCTACTTCAGACCAGGCTGAAGTCTCTAGATCATTGCCCAATAGACATTCGACAGGGAGGTCTGCACTGACTACAACCTTCTTGAGGCCAGTTACCCCTCCCCAGGAGAAATTCACAACTGCCAGACTATGGTTGGTCCTGACATTGCTTGCATTGGTCACCTGGTACATTTCGCCCACGATGATCTGTCCAGGGTCCACGAGATCCTCTGCCACCATGGTGACACTAGCACCTGTGTCCCTAAATGCCAAAGCCTGTTTGCCATTTATTACAGGCTGCTGTTTGTATTTGCCCAGATTACTGGGACTTACTAGGAAGGACATATTAAGGTCTCCCTCACAAATCAGCATTGCCTGAGTGGGCACTCTGACTAGGTCAGAGTCCACTCCAGAACCCAGGGTCAACCCTACTACACCCTTATTCTGTGTACCACCTCCACCAGTAGCTGAGCTAGGGGGAACAGTTGCCTTAGGGGCAGGAGTGGTGGTGGTTTGGTCTTTGGACTTGTTACAATTAGAAGTCCAGTGCCCTTTCTGTTTACAGAATTTGCACCAGGGCTTCTTTTGGCCTTTTCTCTTGTTGGATTGTGACTCCCCACCAGATGCAGATTTGTGGGGCCCTTGTGAAGACTTCTGGTCTTTTGACTTATCCCCACCTTTCTCAGAGCCCTTAGGATCTTGCTTCTTGGTGTCACCCCCTTGGTTCTGGGGTTTCTGCCTTACCCTGGTTCTGACCCATTTGTCTGCCTTCTTTCCCAATTCCTGGGGAGAGGTCAGATCTGAGTCCACCAGGTATTGATGCAACAACTGGTTCTGGCAATTATTAAGGATCTGTTCTCTCATCATCAGATTATACAATCCCTTGAAATCAGTAACCCTACTGCCAACCAGCCAACCCTCCAGAGCCTTGGTTGCACAATCTACAAAGTCAGTCCAGTCCTGAGTCTGTGCCTTCTGGGTGTCTCTGAACTTTAACCTGTACTGTTCAGTGGTTAAGCCGAACCCATCTATCAGTGCACTCTTCAGGACTTCATAATTATCAGCATCCTCTTCTTTAACAGTGAGGAGCTTGTCTCTACCTTTGTCTGAAAAGGAGAGCCACAAGATTGCTGCCCACTGCTTTTGGGGGACCTGCTGTACTCTACAGGCCCTCTCCATAGCAGTTATCCACTTGTGGATATCATCCCCACTCTGGTAGGGAGGAACAACCTTGCTCAGGTTCCTATGGTCTGGAATAGATTCTCTGCCTCTAGGGACACTGTTGCTGCCACCAAGGGGTTCTAACCCCTCTCTTCTAGAAGCTCTCTGGATCTCCAGGGCTTCTCTATCTAGTGCCAACTGCTTGGTTCTGAGGGCAACTCTTGCTTCCTCATACTGCAGCAGTTTGCACATTCTTTCAGAGGAGGTCTCTCTTATGGGAAAGTATGAGTTCCTCTGGTGGACAAATTCTCTGCCAGAGTGATAAGAGTGGTCAGATTCCCTGGAAGGGGACCTATGCCTCTCCTCCACTCTGTCAGCTCTCTTAGGGAGAATTCCTCTGTCCTTTTCAGGCCCCTTGAGGCCTGGCCCTTCAATCACAGAGTCTTGGTCATTCTGATTTTCATCATCTGACCCAGATACTGTAATTGACCCACTCACTGATTCAGACCCATTAGCTCCTAGAGCCAATCTAAGATCATCTGCTGTCAGCAGATCTATCAGGTGTAGTGTGGAGGGACTCTGTCCTAGCTTCAGGTGTCTTTCAACACACATGGCTCTCAAGTCAGAGAAAGCCATGTCCTTATACTGAGGCTGAGTGGATCCACTGGTTCCACCCTTTAAGGACATTCTAGTGTTGTGCAGTGTTGTACTACCTACACTAGTTTGTGGCCTACTGATACTAGCTTGAGCTGTAGAAAGGGTGTGCTATCCCTTAGCACACAGCTCTAAGTTCAGTAGCACTTATTGATACTAACCTTGACTTTATATGTACCTTAAGTACCTATAGTGGTTTTCAGTTAGTAATTCAAATTGAGATTTTCTGGTAAAACAATAGCAAGCTGGAATCCCACACGCTGCCCATCAATGTGAGAAGTTGGCCTGGTATATGCTGTTCACTAATTAAAGTGGACACCTTGCACCAGAACAATTCGACTCTTATGGTAGATAGGTTTAAGACAACCTTTATAGAAAGCTATCCTAGTGGTAGCTGTGGAGAGCAGCCTTCAGGCTAAGTCTTGAAGGAATGTAAAGCAGCTTGTTTTACCACACAATCTCTTGAATCACCAAATGAAAAGACACCACACAGGTATATATATCAAATATATATGTATTTATTAATAAACACTCTCTACTAATCTCTTTATGAGATTAGAAGTCAGGAACATATGTACAAGTCAAATGTTATCAAAATAAGTTTAGCACAATCGAATATCACAATCTTAGTTTGGCTAGACCTAGGTCTAGGGCATCTAGAATCGAGGGACCCCCAAGAACCACCCCAGGTAGTTGTAGGAGACCCACAGGGGACGGACGCGGTGTCCTGGCACCGGTGCGAGTCCTGTACGAGTCTACGCGCACAGACGCAATTGAGATTTCAGTGTTAGGGGTCCCTTGCGTGTTCGAGGCGAACACACCGATCGGTCCTTGTACGAGGCGAAGGACGCGGTTACAGATAGAGCTGCAAGGGAGATGGACGCGCTGTGTCTAACACAGACGCGAACCTTGTGCGAGTCAGCGCAATGGAGACCTCAATGTTACAGGCCCCTTGTGTGTTCGAGGCGAACACCGATCGGACTCAGTACGAGTCGAAGGACACAGTTCTAGATAGTGTTACAAAGGAGATGGACGCGATGTGACTAACACAGACGTGAACCCTGTACGAATCAGCGCAATTGGGACACTTAGAAAATGAGAGTTTTAGGGCACTTCTAGGGAAGCTACAAGCAAGTCACTTACAGGGTAAGTAGTTCTAGGGCCCACACCCACAGGAGCACCGTAGTGCTGAAGTTACCTCACCCAGGGGAGCCGGGTGCATAGGTGTTCTTTGGTGTCGGGTCGCGGCGTCGTTTTCAATGGGAGCCAGTGAAGACTTGCTGCTTGCGGCGACAGGAGAAGTGTCCGGAGGAATCCAAGCCTGGATTCAGAAGATGGAAGACCTGAAAGCAGAGGGGACAGTGTTCAAAGTCACTTGGCAGTGACTCGGGGCAAGGAAGATGGATGCCCACCGTCGTCGCAAGATTCAGGTCGTTCGCGGGTGCCTTGACTCTTCAGCCACGAGGTCCAGGAGGTGTCGACGATAACCAGGAGCTGGATTCGGTGTGTCCCACGATGTCTGTAGCTTACTGCGGTGTCGGCGACTCGATTGGAGCCAACAAGCCTTGGTAACAGCAAGTCTTGGGGAAAGCGTGAAGAGGCAATGGCGCAGACCAGCGAGGTCTGTGGGACTCACCCAGCGAGGGTAAGTCAGGGCAGGCCTAGAGCAACCAGGGGAGCTCTTTGGTGTCTTTAGAAAGTCTTCTGGGGACCCACAAGCCGGCTGGCAAGGGATTGCGAAGACGCCTCAGGAGGATTCGCTCAACAGAGGCCCACGGTCACTCGGGACGTGGTAGGCCTCTGATCTTTGGAGGGATTCCTGCTGGAGGCTAGGATCACACGTGGTCCAAAGCACAAGTTCGTGGAATGTTGTGAAGGGGTTGCACTCGACAATAGTGCACGGTACCCATGGGTCGCGGTTCCTCGTCACTCTTGGGGTCCACTGGCCTCAGCTTCGCTGGGGTCTCACGATGGCCTTTGAGAAGTCAGGAAATCCACTTCTTGGGCTGCAGGGACTTCGGACTCCGGCGGGAGCGGTGTAGTTTGCGACCGTTGTTTGTAGTTTTTGGTGCCTGCCAAGCAGGGGAGTCACTCCTTGACTCCAAGGGAGATTCTTCAGTCTTCCAAAGGTAGTGGAACGTCGAAGGTCCGGGATTCTTCTTCAGAGCGTCGTCCAGGGAAATCTAGTTTGCAATGCACAGGTTCCCCCTCTTATACTAAAAGAAAGGGAGGGACTAGCTCTATGACCCTACCTATGGGAGGGTCAGGGGAGTGGGTGGCTACACCCACTTCCCTTTGTCCAGTTTCGCACCAGAGCAGGGGCAGGTAGCCCCTGAGCCGGTTTGAACTGGGGTATGCACAGAGGAGCCTTCTGCTCCCCCAGTGCAGGACTTCAAAGCACTCTAAGAGTGCACCCACCCAGCCCCAATACACTAAACCCTGTCTGGAAGGTGGTCACACCCCTTGGGACAGGATATCTATTGTTGGGCTACCTCCACTGCGAGTGTTGGTCATCAGCAGGAGGGCAGCCCAGTGTCTGTGACTGGTGGCATCCATTTTGTGATGCCAGGGCTCTGCAGGATTCTACCGCGTTTCCACAGTAGGTACATGTCTATCCCTCTAGAAGGGTGGAATGCTACCCCCGCCGCCAGGACTGGCGGGGGGTAGTATTCCAAGATGTTTGACACCAAACACGACATGTTTCGATGCAGCCATTCCAAAGTTAGCATTCTACCGCGAGGATATAATGCACTTAAAAGTATATGGTTTAACCACATCCACAAACGGCCCCAGAGAATAGACTCTGAGAGCTGCAGAGGGGCCCTGCTCAGGCAGAGGCACCCCCTCACATGGAAACTAAGCACCCTGCCCTCAGGATTGATAGGGCCTGCTTTAGGGGTGACTGATAAGTCTCAATGTGTGTGCAGGAGAGATATAGGGGTCCTATATCTCAGTGAGGGGTGCTAGCACTTCCTCACCCAGGCTGCAGTAGCAGGCTGGTGTCAGATTTAGTCTGCTTCCCAGGGGTGGCATAATACATGCTTCAGCCCCTGGTAGGCCTGTGAAGTACCTATGCCCTTGGTACCTAAGGTACCATATACTAGGGACTCATAAGGTACCACAGTATCCAATCACTAGTGCACCTAGAGTGCACTCCAAATCGTTTAGAGAGAACAGAGAGGCTGGGGCCCTGATTGGCAGGGTCCCAGCCAGACTATAGCCAGAAACCAGTGTAAACATCAGAAAAAAAGTGGGGGCAACATAAGAGGCAGATCCTACTCTCCTACAATGGCAAACTAATGTTCATGAGGTTGTCATCCCAGGTTGTCTTTGTTGTCAGTGCTGGGGATGCGGGCAAACGCAGATGGGACACATTCAGGATTCCCCTTGGCACTTGTTGTTTACACGAGTAATGTGATTTACAGTTTGTGTTAGGTTACAGTGATTGTGACACGTTGTGTGTGTGACAGCTGCCACTCCTCAGGGTCAGAGCTGCAATGTTGGTAGTTGTGTACGTGTGTTCTTCGTGTGTCACCTTGGCTTCTTCATTGGTGTGTGACTATGGCCAGGATCCCATTGATTGTGGTGGATTTCACATCATGCCCATGTACAGCATACTGTGCTGTGTGTCAGACATTGACAAGTCTTGTTGACTGGCCATGTGTGATGGGTTTCTGCACCTTGGTTCCCACCACCACCCCTGGTATTGTCATGGGTGCATGTGCAATGTCACCAGTCCATGTGAGCTTCACTGCTGCACATTGGTGGAGATCAGGGTGTGTGGTGTTGAGTGTGTGCAAAAGGAAGTTGTTGCATGGCCAGACCCCTACCTCCATATTGGCCTTGGCTGGCAGGCCGTGCTGATTGATTGGAGCTTGTGTAGGTGTGATGGTAGTTAGTTGCTCAGGACACATGGCTGGGGTTCACAGTGTGAACGACATCTAACATTGTCATCACAGTGGGATTATCATGCAGGCTAGTGTCAGCACAATATGGGGTCCCTGGGGGTAGTGCTGTGGTGGGTCTGTCTCTTGCTGTGTTAGTTGCTGTTCCTACAAGCTTGTGTGACATGTGTTATTTGTGCTCCCTCTCATCTAACAATGCCTGATTGCCCACATAGAGGATTTGGATCCATGAGTTACTTTTGTGTGGCACTGTATGTGCATCTGTGTAATTGGTATTGAGGCCTCATCATGTGTTGTGTGGTTGCCTGGGGACACTGGCACCCCCCCTCACCTGTTGTGTTTGATGTGCAGTGTGGGTCTGCCTGTTTGTGCATCTGCACCACTGCATTGGCATATCTTTAGTGTGCTATTGGTTGTATGTTGTTTGGTGGGTTTCACCTGCTGTCCCTGGGACTCCTAGGTCATCAGTCAGCACAATGATCATTGTTTGTGTGTCCCATTGCTGCCATGGTATGTTATTTGTTCACCTCATATCTACAGTCTCCACAGGGTATCTACATTAGTGTGCCCTTTGGTGCAAATATGTGGGTCTGCATTATGATGGTCACTTCTGTCATTGTGTCATTGATGGATGTTGACAGTGTCAGCCCCCATGGGTGATGTTTGTCTGCACATGGCCAAAGGTATGTCTTATTTGCACCACACTGTTTGCCTCCCCCAATCTATCTTGTTATGGGACACAAGCACTACTTTGCCACTGATGTGTTTGTTGTTCTGTGACCAGGAATCATCCATGCAGTTTGGCAGTTGCAGCTTTTTCAATGTCAACTTACATTTTGGTCACTGTGATGATGGGGGTTTATACCCCATTGCCACAATGTTCAAAATGTGCTTCAGCTATGGACCCCACACTTACCTTTTGGTCACTGTGATGATGGGGGTTTAGACCCCATTGCCACAATGTTCAAAATGTGCTTCAGCTATGGACCCCACACTTACATTTTGGTCACTGTGATGATGGGGGTTTAGACCCCATTGCCACAATGTTCAAAATGTGCTTCATCTATGGACCCCACACTTACCTTTTGGTCACTGTGATGATGGGGGTTTAGACCCCATTGCCACAATGTTCAAAATGTGCTTCAGCTATGGACCCCACACTTACATTTTGGTCACTGTGATGATGGGGGTTTAGACCCCATTGCCACAATGTTCAAAATGTGCTTCAGCTATGGACCCCACACTTACCTTTTGGTCACTGTGATGATGGGGGTTTAGACCCCATTGCCACAATGTTCAAAATGTGCTTCAGCTATGGACCCCACACTTACCTTTTGGTCACTGTGATGATGGGGGTTTAGACCCCATTGCCACAATGTGCAAAATGTGCTTCAGCTATTTTTATTTTTTATTTTTTTTATTTATTTATTTGTAAAGCGCATCATTCATCCCAAGGGATATCAAGGCGCTGATCGCAACAATGCTTGGCTGCTGGTATGAGAGATTAGATGGTTGTTAATTTTTCGGAAACAGATGAGTTTTAAGCTTTTTCGGAACGTCAGATAATCAGTCGTGAGACGTAGATCCAAGGGGAGTACATTCCATCTCTGAGCTGCTAAGTATGAGAAAGACCGTCCCCCGGTCCTCACTTTCTTGATGCGTTTGGTTCTAGCTAATGCTTGATGGAGTGACCGAAGGCTCCTTGAAGGGATATAGAACTCAATTCTTCCCTGGAGAATTCTGGGTCCACTTAGATATAATACTTTGTGTGCATGACAGAGCAGCTTAAATACTGCTCTTTGTCGTATTGGAAGCCAATGCAATTTTTTCATGCACACTGATGCGGAACTTAGTCTGCTTTTAATGCATACTAATTTGGCTGCAGCATTTTGGAGCACCTGGAGCCGCGTGAAAAGGAACTCAGTCATGCCCACGAACAGGGCATTTCCATAGTCAAGCTGACTTATAAGTAGTGCCTGTGTGACCGTTTTTCTGCATTCTAGTGGAATCCAAGGGAAAAGTCTGGTTAGTAATTTCAGAGTCGCAAAGCCTTTCCCACAAAGGGCCCGCACATGGTCCTTCATGGATAAAGAGGTGTCAATAATGATGCCCAGGTTTCTTGCGCTCTGTTTGGGGGTTGGAGCAGCACCAAGAGTTTGTGGCCACCAAGAGGCGTCCCAAATTAAATTGGCGCCCCCAAAGAGCAGGATTTCTGTTTTTCCTGCATTTAGTTTTAAATAATGCTCAGACATCCACTCTGCCATCTCTGAGAGGCAGAAATGCAGGTTAGTTTTGGTGAGTTCAGATTTTTCCTCCAGAGCCACCATCAGTTGGCTATCATCCGCATAAGAACAAATGCCAATTCCCCATTTTCTACCAATTTTCGCCAAGGATGAAACATAGGCGTTAAATAGGGTTGGGCTCAACGATGCCCCCTGTGGGACACCACAACTGATGGCGCTAGGTTGGGATCGGAAGTGCCCTAACTGAATCATTTGAGTACGATTGCTTAAGAATGATCTAAACCATTCCAAGGCTTTGGAATGGATTCCTTTTCCATAAAGGATTTCCAACAATCTGTTGTGTGAGACCGTGTCGAACGCTGCCGACAGGTCTAATAATATCAGGGCAACAGCACCTCCCTGGTCAGTGCACATTCTGATATTGTCCAATACTGCCAGTAGTGTAGCCTCGGTGCTGTTGGAGGCCCTAAAACCCGTCTGGGAGGGGTCCAATAAATCGTTAGTTTCCAGAAAATTAGATAGTTGTTTATTTATTAGCCTCTCCAGAACTTTTGAGAGGTAAGGCAATTGGGAGATAGGCCGATAATTTTCAGGATTGAGGAAGTTTGTGCCAGCTTTTTTCAGTAGGGGAATTACTACTGCCTGTTTCCAAATGTCAGGAAATGCAGCTGACTTAAGAGAGTTATTAAAGAGCTGCGTGACATATGGGCAAAGTGTTGAGGCGATTTGAGAAAAAATGAAATGGGGACAGGGGTCCAGGGGTGATCCAGCTTTCACTTCGCCCATTGCTTTTAGAACCTCAGTCTCTGATAGGGGGAGAAGTTGCTCAATGATGATAAGGCTTCTGGATGAGGGGTCCAGAATTTCAGATCGGTTATTTCTGTGGTCATAATCGGGCTAAAAGTGGAGTATATTTTGTTTATTTTATCCGAAAAGAAATTACTGATTTTTTCACAAGCTTCTATTGAGGGAGGTAGACATTGAGACATGCTGATTGGTTTACTAAATTCTTTAACTATTTTGTATAATTCCCTAGCTGAATTACAATTTCCATTGATTCGTTGGGCAAGGTATGTCTTCTTTGTGTTTCTAATCGCCTGATTATAGGATTTAAGTTCAGATTTATATCGTATTTTGTCTGTATCCAGTTTAGACATTCTCCATTGATGTTCGACAATTTGGCACTTTCTTTTCAGTGCCTTGAGTTGGGGAGTGTACCATTTCTCCGTGATGGGTCTTTGTGCTCGTTTGGGTTTTAACTTAGGTGCAAATTGGTCCAGTGTCGTGCTGATTTTCATCTCAAGAGTCGTTGCTTCCATATTAACTGGGAGATCGCCCAGAGTCTGAGTGTTATGAGGGAGAAAGTGCGTTTGGAATGATGTTTCAGTAACTAGTCTCCAGGCTCTATTAGTTGTCGACTGGGATTTCAAGGGTTTTAAAAGTTTGACCGGTAAATCTAGTGAAAAAAGTATAAGCGAATGATCAGTCCATAATAATGGTTTAATCTCATGAATGCAAGTGGATTCAATATTGGAAAAGAGTAGATCGAGGGTGTGCCCTGCTATATGAGTGGGCCCCTTGATCCATTGTTTCAGTTGTAGGATCTGCATATCGCTCTCCAATTGCGAAACGACCGGATTATCGGTTTTCTCAAAATGAACATTAAAATCTCCTATGACTAAATAATTTTTGTTTTTCAGACATACTGGAAGGAGTTGGGTAAGTAGCCTCGTACCGAGTTCAGTATGGTGCCCTGGAGGGCTATAAATTACAGCGCCAGCCAATATGGTGAGTCCATCATGAAGAATTTGGAAGGATAGTGTTTCAAGTTCGCCCTGGGGGGCCACTTGGACGGGCTGACAAGTCAGGTGATCCTTAAAAAGTATCGCTACCCCCCCTCCCTTTCGGCCAATCCTATCTTGTTTAACTATTTTATAGTTAGCTGGTAGGGCATTAGCAACATCAGGGGAATTCTTATCATCCAGCCAAGTTTCGGTGATAAAAACAAGGTCAGGATTCTCCTCATTAAGAATACCCCAAATGTCAAAGGAGTGTTTTGGGACAGATCTGGCATTAAAATAAATGCAAGATAGTTTGCAGGTCTCTGGTTCTACCTGCCCACTTGTCTTATGAAGTTTTAGACTGTCCCATCTGCAGCCAAGGCAAGTAAACGGGCCATTCGTGTAGCCAGGATAAGCCTTTGTGCACCGGGATGGACCCCACACTTACCTTTTGGTCACTGTGATTATGGGGGTTGGACCCCATTGCCACAATGTTCAAAATGTGCTTCAGCTATGGACCCCACACTTACCTTATGGTCACTGTGATGATGGGGGTTTATACCCCATTGCCACAATGTGCAAAATGTGCTTCAGCTATGGACCCCACACTTACCTTTTGGTCACTGTGATGATGGGGGTTGGACCCCATTGCCACGGTGGTCATGGTCTGCTTGCATTGTGGAGGCCACACACATTTATGTGTGACACATGTGATAGGGGGTCACATTGTATGTTCAAAGTCATGTTCAGTGTTGTAGGCATTTGACACAGTCTACACACGCTTGTCATGGTGTTGGGGGGGATGTCTTTTGTTGCATTCCTTATGTTGGTGTGTGCTTGTTGTGTCATGCATTAGCCATCCTGTGAGTGGGGGTGTTGTTGGTGGTAGGCATCCTGCCCCCCATGGGTAGAGGTGGTAGTAGTGGTAGGCATCTGGCACCCATGGGTAGAGGTGGTAGTAGTGGTAGGTATCTGGCACCCATGGGTAGAGGTGGTAATAGTGGTAGGCATCTGGCACCCATGGGTAGAGGTGGTAATAGTGGTAGGCATCTGGCACGCCCTGAGTAGGGGTGGTAGTGGTGGTAGGCATCCTGCCCCCATGGGTAGAGGTGGTAGTAGTGACAGGCATCCAGCCCCCCATGGGTAGAGGTGGTAGTAGTGACAGGCATCCAGCCCCCCATGGGTAGAGGTGGTAGTAGTGACAGGCATCCATCCCCCCATGGGTAGAGGTGGTAGTAGTGACAGGCATCCAGCCCCCCATGGGTAGAGGTGGTAGTAGTGACAGGCATCCAGCACCCCATGGGTAGAGGTGGTAGTAGTGGTAGGCATCCAGCCCCCCATGGGTAGAGGTGGTAGTGGTGGTAACCATCCTGCACCCCATGGGTAGAGGTGGTAGTAGTGACAGGCATCCAGCCCCCATGGGTAGAGGTGGTAGTAGTGACAGGCATCCAGCCCCCCATGGGTAGAGGTGGTAGTAGTGGTAGGCATCCAGCCCCCCATGGGTAGGGGTGGTAGTAGTGACAGGCATCCAGCCCCCCATGGGTAGAGGTGGTAGTAGTGACAGGCATCCAGCCCCCCATGGGTAGAGGTGGTAGTAGTGGTAGGCATCAAGCCCCCCATGGGTAGGGGTGGTAGTAGTGACAGGCATCCAGCCCCCCATGGGTAGAGGTGGTAGTAGTGACAGGCATCCAGCCCCCCATGGGTAGAGGTGGTAGTAGTGACAGGCATCCTGCACCCCATGGGTAGAGGTGGTAGTAGTGACAGGCATCCAGCCCCCCATGGGTAGAGGTGGTAGTAGGGACAGGCATCCAGCCCCCCATGGGTAGAGGTGGTAGTAGTGGTAGGCATCCAGCCCCCCATGGGTAGGGGTGGTAGTAGTGACAGGCATCCAGCCCCCCATGGGTAGAGGTGGTAGTAGTGGTAGGCATCCAGCACCCCATGGGTAGAGGTGGTAGTAGTGGTAGGCATCCAGCCCCCCATGGGTAGAGGTGGTAGTGGTGGTAGGCATCCAGCCCCCCATGGGTAGAGGTGGTAGTAGTGGTAGGCATCCAGCCCCCCATGGGTAGGGGTGGTATTAGTGACAGGCATCCAGCCCCCCATGGGTAGAGGTGGTAGTAGTGGTAGGCATCCAGCCCCCCATGGGTAGCGGTGGTAGTAGTGACAGGCATCCAGCCCCCCATGGGTAGAGGTGGTAGTAGTGACAGGTATCCAGCCCCCATGGGTAGGGGTGGTAGTAGTGACAGGCATCCAGCCCCCCATGGGTAGGGGTGGTAGTAGTGACAGGTATCCAGCCCCCATGGGTAGGGGTGGTGGTAGTGGTAGGCATCCAGCCCCCCATGGGTAGAGGTGGTAGTGGTGGTAGGCATCCTGCACCCCATGGGTAGAGGTGGTAGTAGTGACAGGCATCCAGCCCCCCATGGGTAGAGGTGGTAGTAGTGACAGGCATCCTGCACCCCATGGGTAGAGGTGGTAGTAGTGACAGGCATCCAGCCCCCCATGGGTAGAGGTGGTAGTAGTGACAGGCATCCAGCCCCCCATGGGTAGAGGTGGTAGTAGTGGTAGGCATCCAGCCCCCCATGGGTAGGGGTGGTAGTAGTGACAGGCATCCAGCCCCCATGGGTAGAGGTGGTAGTAGTGGTAGGCATCCAGCCCCCCATGGGTAGAGGTGGTAGTAGTGGTAGGCATCCAGCCCCCATGGGTAGAGGTGGTAGTGGTGGTAGGCATCCAGCCCCCATGGGTAGAGGTGGTAGTAGTGGTAGGCATCCAGCCCCCCATGGGTAGGGGTGGTATTAGTGACAGGCATCCAGCCCCCATGGGAAGAGGTGGTAGTAGTGGTAGGCATCCAGCCCCCCATGGGTACGGGTGGTAGTAGTGACAGGTATCCAGCCCCCCATGGGTAGAGGTGGTAGTAGTGACAGGCATCCAGCCCCCCATGGGTAGAGGTGGTAGTAGTGGTAGGCATCCAGCCCCCCATGGGTAGAGGTGGTAGTGGTGGTAGGCAACCTGCACCCCAAGGGTAGAGGTGATAGTAGTGACAGGCATCCAGCCCCCCATGGGTAGAGGTGGTAGTAGTGACAGGCATCCTGCACCCCATGGGTAGAGGTGGTAGTAGTGACAGGCATCCAGCCCCCCATGGGTAGAGGTGGTAGTAGTGACAGGCATCCTGCACCCCATGGGTAGAGGTGGTAGTAGTGACAGGCATCCAGCCCCCCATGGGTAGAGGTGGTAGTAGTGACAGGCATCCAGCCCCCCATGGGTAGAGGTGGTAGTAGTGGTAGGCATCCAGCCCCCCATGGGTAGGGGTGGTAGTAGTGACAGGCATCCAGCCCCCCATGGGTAGAGGTGGTAGTAGTGGTAGGCATCCAGCCCCCCATGGGTAGAGGTGGTAGTAGTGGTAGGCATCCAGCCCCCCATGGGTAGAGGTGGTAGTGGTGGTAGGCATCCAGCCCCCCATGGGTAGAGGTGGTAGTAGTGGTAGGCATCCAGCCCCCCATGGGTAGGGGTGGTAGTAGTGACAGGCATCCAGCCCCCCATGGGTAGAGGTGGTAGTAGTGGTAGGCATCCAGCCCCCCCTGAGTAGGGGTGGTAGTGGTGGTGGGCATCCAGCCCCCCATGGGTAGAGGTGGTAGTAGTGGTAGGCATCTGGCACCCATGGGTAGAGGTGGTAGTAGCGACAGCCATCCAGGCCCCCATGGGTAGAGGTGGTAGTAGTGGTAGGCATCTGGCACCCCCTGAGTAGGGGTGGTAGTGGTGGTGGGCATCCAGCCCCCCATGGGTAGAGGTGGTAGGAGTGACAGGCATCTAGCACCCCCTGGGTAGGGGTGGTGTTAGTTGTTGGCATCCAGGCCCCTATGTGTATATGTGGCATTGGTGATGGCCATCCCGCCCCTATGGTGCTGCTGTTGCAAGTAATTTCTGCATCCCTCTGTGTGTGTGTGATATGTCGGGAACGTGTAGTTTGTTTTTGTGGTTGGTGTCTGACTTACCTTCTGCTCCGTACGCGTCCGTGCCTGTTCCGGTAATAGATGTAGAGTATTGGTAGGACCTGCGCGATGGGATTCATGGTTGGTTCGTCTCGTTCGTCTTTCTCTTTGCTTCGCCTCGTCCTCGTCGCTGGCGTGTTCGTCTCGTAGCCGTGGATCGTCTTGTTGCGCGAATCGGAGCTTATGTACGCCTCTCCCGGATGTTTGACGTGCCGTGCCTAGCGACGGGTTCGGCGCGTACGGAAAGCGCATCGTACTTGTCCGGCCGGACGGGGCTGCATTTTGGCTTCCGTGCGACTCGATTCTGCGTTTCCGGATCTGCATCGGTCGGAGAACAGGACCTGTATTGGGTGAGTACGATTGGGTCGGGATTTGGGCAGTTGTGCGCATTGTACTTGCTCGTTCGGACGTATGTGCGAATCGGTCGGGAAACAGGCATTCGCCTGGCTTTTTTCCCGGCCGAATGGTATTAGGTGCGCCTCCGACCGGGATCGGAATCGACCCCTTAGTGCGCGACTTCCCCAGGCTGCCAGTTCACAAGTGCCTGGGGGAGTGTGTCTGCCTGGCAGAGTGCTTCACTGGTGACGTCAGTGGTGCTTGAGCTGAGGGCCCGTCTCAAAGCTGCTGTAAGTTCATCTGCATGAGAGTCGGCTGGCTGCAGACATAAAGTCGTCAAAGTTGTCACTCTGATATCTGGCGCTAGGATACAGCATACCAGCTGCTCTCTTTACCTGACCAGGGCAGGCTCGAGCAAATCAGGAAAGAGTACATTATCTTATCACCAATTGAGCAGCCACGCACACCTGTAAGACACGGTCTGACTCGGCTACAGATAATGATTTATGTCTTCTTTTGCCAGGGCCCCAGTGAAATAAACGACATAATGCACGCGCCCCTCACCCCAGGAAGGAGGCTGTAGGACATAAATACCGGCTGTGACAGAGCGAGCCCTACGCTAAAAAATGAGCTCTAACGTGTCTTTAAGTCAGCCCAATTGTTTTTACTGGGAGAGGAGTGGACTAACCTTTCTATTCAAATCTCTGTGACTCGCGCATGAGGGGCTCAGCTGCACTGCAGACACCACCTCGATCCCGGTCCAGACTGTCGTGCACAAATCTGAATGGAGCTTTATATGTAAGGCTTCAAACAACGCACTGGCCTGCACAACTCTAGCCAAACTATCACTGCCACTTGGGCGGCTTCTATTAGTGTTCTGTCTCGCCATTGGGCAAATCATTGCAGCCTCACGTGACGTGGTCACGTGAATCGGATTGTTGTGCCTGAATGTAGCTAGATCAGAACAAGCATTGGCATAGCAATAGGTCTCGCCTTTGGGAACTTATAAGTGTTTAGCCATGCAACAGTTGATGTTGTTGCACCAAGGATATTGTGCTGCATAACAAAATACTTATAAGGCCCCAAAGGCGAGACCTATTGGCTATGCCAATGCTTGTTTTCTCCTCTATCTAGATCAGGAGTGTCCATGTCTGAAGTTGTCTTGAATCCCTGGCATGGGCCCAGCCCGCAGTGCCACTATTAGACTGATCTAGACACTGCTTCCCTGCTGGCACCTCTTGGACATACGCTTCTCCACTTTAGCTAGTCCCCGGGCTGCTGCCTCCGACGCTGCTCTCACATGAAACCACACACTCTATGCTACTCAAAGCTCTGCCAGACTGTGCCAAATTAAATCCGATTATCTGCGAACCTCCCTGAAATAAAAACATTTAGAATGAAAGAGCAATAAAAAAGGAACTGTGTGATGTATCTCTCTTAGCGACACAAATAAATTAAGGGCATTCAATAGCAGGCGTTCTGTCCTCTGGTCTTCTTTACAAGAATTTCCCAAGTGAAGGCTAAAAACTAAGCGCAGATGCATTCTGGGTTGTAAATGTGACACTGCGCAGCCTATGCGTGGAATCAATTGCTCGCCGATGCTTTGGCGGACAAGGAGTAACTGGGAAAAGACTCTGTCGGGAGGCTGGCATTTGTTGACGTGTCTGCTGAATACTAATTCTAGCACAACGGGTGGCTAGAACGAGAAGCGTTGCTCCAAAGAGCTGATGACAGCATCAGCGAAAAGTTAATAGAACGCCATCCCAGGCTCGCTTTCTTGTGGTGGGTCCGGGCACTTTAGTTCAAATGCCTGTGTTCAAACTCACAGGATAACGAAGCAGTTGAGGCCCCGTGCCATGCAGAATAGGTCAAGCTGGCACACATGAAATTTAGATCGTGCAGATTTAAGCAGGAGAAGGTGCTCAGTTTGCCAAGAAAACAGGACCCCAATCTGCATTAACTAAATCTCATGGAGAATGGCATTTAATCGTTCTTACACCCTGTCTCTTCTCAATGTACAGCAACATATCAGCTGCCAAATACCTCAGGTCATTTTTAGTGAGACTCCACAGCCGCAGGTGTACATCAGATGCGAGCCTGCTTACTTCTTCTCCCCTGCAACCACACATTTGTGCCGGTTTCCATCTTAAAACAGGCATTGGAAACAACAATATGTCTCACCCTTGTATCCTATTGGCTGTGCCAACTCTTTTAGCCAATGTTGTGCATCAGTAAAAACCCAAATGCTTTTTGCGGATACCGTGTGCCATCAGCAAAAAAATAAATACAAATTTAAAAAAGGCGCAATGAAGCAGTCGCTGCTAGAGACAGCGTCATTCCCTAGGCGCACGCATATATGGTGACATGTGTGTGCATGAGTCACATACATGCACACGCCTAGGGAATGATATGAGTGCATTGTTAATTTTCCGATCCAAGATGGCAAACGTCACTTGTATCTGTAAGTTTAAAAAAATGTAATTTCAGTAGAGCAAAATAATTTTTTGTACCTCGGAGCGGCCAGGCAGCAACTGGTAGCTGCCAAGTCCTCCAAAACATTATAATAAAAATATTACAGTCCGCTTGAAATTCAGGGTGGGCTGTGAAAGAAACCAATAAAAGAATAAGAAAGCAAGGGAGGTGTGGGGAACGAAAGGAGCTTTGGGAGAAGGATTAGGGAACAACACGGAGCATGAAGGGTATGAGTGTTTGGTGAGGGAAGCAATACTCAAAGGGGAGAGCTAGAACACATTTAAACTCTAGTGGAGTGGTGAAAGAAAAAGAAACAAGCGCGCGCGCCTCGCGCTGAAAGTAAAAAAAAAAAGGTTTGACGAGGAGAGGAGGAGGCAGCAGGGGGAGGGGAGAGAGGAGGGGGCCTGCGCATGTTTCCCTTGCGGGAGCGAGCAGGAACCATCTGTTAATTACAAACAGATGGTTTTAAAGCTCGCTCCCGCAAGGGAATCGCCAAACGTACACGCGTTGCCATTCAAAGCAATGCAATGCGTGCACGTTTTGCCTGAAAAACGGAATCGATTTCTAAAGATCTCCTCCTAAGCAGCGCATGCGCGCCGCGTAGGCGAGACCTAAAAAGGGCTGCTGAGCCAGCACCTAAACATGCGCTACTAGCTTTGCTCAGTCTAACTGCTAATCATTATAGCAGCGCTCTGGCACTTCACTTGACAGCTCAGAATGCTCTAAAAATGCGTGACAGTGCATTTCAGTGTGGTGATGCGGACCACCACACTGAAATGTGTCAGTCTAACGCCTGATGCGGGGTACTTGGCAGGCCTGTTTAGCTCACTATATTTTGGATGTCACACTGTTGCTAGCCGAGTATTCCCTGGAGAGGCATTGTTTCTGAGTTCCTGTGTGGAGGCTCAATGCTAAATTCCTCACAGATCAGACATTTGTGGGCACGTTGTGCCATGAATGCTCCACCCCCACTGCAGGCAGCAGCGAGAGCGGAGCGGTGTGGTGATAAAACAGCCCTGGGACTGCTGTAGAGCGTTTCGCGTTCTAGTGTTTGTGAGCTGTTCTTCCGTGTCTGGTTCACTCACCTCTGTTCCTTCCAGGTTGCTTCGGGCTCATGCTGTAGTCAGCATTCCTTTGTCGGTCTTGTGCGGGGTGCTGCCCGGCTCCTGCTGTCGTTTTACACATAGGGGCTTTGGTGATTCCACCTAGAAAACTCCTGCAATGATAAGAAAGAGGGAAATTCTTTAAAGTATCAAAAAGACATCTACATGCTAATAAGAAGCATACAGTACTTATCTGATTGTTGTCTCTACGGCCTTGGAGATTCCATATTCTCTCTGTGCATGCTGTGTAAAGCTGTGCAATAGAAACAGCACATTAATGTTTCCTGAGGTAAAGGAGAGATATAAATAGCCTGCATATTTTGCATATTTTTTTGTCTTTTCTAATTTTAAATGCAACTGTTCATATTGCAAATTAATCCGTTAACAGTTGCTTAGGAATATATGAATTTTTGGGCTATACTTAAGTCACTGCTACTTCTTAATAGCAGGTGAGTGTTTGTTGTGACCTGTATATTTCATTTCATATTTGTTCTCAGAAAGTGGGAATACAATATCTGTTTCTATTCTCTTTTCATATAGAATGCACCATTGTTCCTGCGTGGGCTGCGATTGAGTTGTAGTGGAAGAGGGAAGTTAAGCAGGTAGTGAAGGCATTTTACATAACAGATACTCTTATATAGAATTGCAAAGTACTGGAATATAACTAATACATTAATCATTCTTCTCCGCTCTTTCCTGACCGAGAAACATACGACTGCTTTGAACCTTACCTGATTCACTCGGTCCACCGTGGGACACTTCTTCATTTTTCTTCCTCTGTTTCCCCTCTTCCCCCATTACACCAGTTTTGCTTTGATATTGTTGGGCAGACTTGGTGGGCAAGGGAAGTTGGGACCTTTTCTTCTGAACATGCATATCATTCCTTTAGTAACAACAGGTCAGAGTTTACATGTTGGGGGAGACCCTAGACTAATATTTTGATCATATTTGGAATAGCTCCACTAGTAGGGTGGTGTAGTTGGTCGCTCTAAAAGTAGTTGTACGCGGCAAATGCATGGTCATCATGATCGGTATCTGTTGGATGCTCGAGGGGGACCTGACACATCAGGAAACTGTGCTTGATTCACTTGACAAATCGTTAACGGATTCTCTAAAGTCTATGGGTGACTGGGACAAACAGCGCCAGAGGGTCTGCGAATTGTGGGATCAATTGGAAAAGGACATCCAAAATGTAGGGCGATGCCGATGGTATATGGAAGATGAAAAAAGCGGGACGACTGTTGGTGCACTTGATTAGATCTGAGGCTGAAGCACAACCTATACTGGCGAACAGAGATCAGGGAGGTCAAATAGTGCATACCCAGAATGGCTATTAATTCGGTGTTTGCAACACACTTGAGATTGGTGTATATGGAGGCTCCGCAGCACATTGCAGCTGGGGCATTATCCGATTACTTCTCTGAGCTACCTCTGCAGCGCCTTTCTTCAGATGATGGTGAACAACTGGCTGCGCTTGTAATGAAGCAGGAACTGTTAGCTGCAGTTAGGGCGCCGAAATCGACCAATTCACCTGGGGTGATGGGCTTCTGGGGGAGTTTAACAAACTCCTTCCCGACCCCCTGCTCGATAAGCTCCTAGCTGTGTATACAGAGGCCTTGGGTAGAGGCATTCTTCCAGATTCTATATGGGAGGCTCTGATTGTAATGCTACCAAAACGGGGATGAGATCCGTTGTAGGTGGCGTCCTACAGACCACTCTCTATGTAAAATGTGGACCAAAAAATCCTTAGTCATGTGCTTGCAGCTAGACTGCTTCCACACCTGCCACATCTGATTCATGAGGATCAGTCAGGTTTTATCTCACAACGAAACATGCTAAAGCACTTGCGGCAGTTCGCTCATGTGTTTCATACTCTGGAGGTGAGAGTGGAGACTCTTATGCGATAGCCTTTCTTGATATTGAACAGGCTTTTGACTCGGTGAGATGGGACTATGTCTGGAGGGTACTGGAGGAATTGGGACTGGATCGCACTTACATTAAGTGGGTCCAACTACTGCATTGCTCCCCCATAGCCAGAGTTAGAATGGGCCGGTGTGTTTAGGAAATCATAGAACTAGAATGGGGTACTCATCAGGGGTGTCCCTTGTTTCCGTTACTTTTTGCCATCACGATGGAGCCTTTGGGGTATACAGGCTGGAACTACGGAGCAAATAGTGTCCCTCTACATAGATGATGCCATGATATACTTGCGGCAGGCAGTTTACTCATGCCTGATTCCACTCAGCATGAACACATTTCAGAAGCATTCAGATTTGCGTGTCAATGATGCTAAGTCAACCCTGATCCTATTGGGACGACTACACGTGGTCTCTGTAGATCAGCTCTCCCCGGTGGGCCTTCCCTGGTGGGCAGACCGGGTCAGATACTTGGGCATACAAATCTTGTGTGGGGAACAGTGAATATTGACTTGAATATGGGCTGGGTGCTTCGCGATCTACCTTCTTCCATTACTTTTTGGAATACACTTAAGCTGTCCCTGATGGGCAAAGTCGCGCTGATTAATATAGTGATCTTGCCTAGATGATTATATGATGTACAGGGGTGCCATGTATGAGATACCGCATGCAGTATTTTGGAAACTGAACACCTTGCTGGTAGAACTCATTTGGGCTGATAAACGCCGCAGGATGGGCCTCACTACCCTCCAGAAAAAATGGGGTAAGGGCGGGATGGAGGTTACTGATCTGGAGCTTTATTACTTGGCTGCCCAGCTGCAACATGCGTTCCATTGGCTTGACAGCGACCCGAATTGGGAGAGATCCTTACTAGAGAGCATGCACAATGGACACCAGCTTGGGGCACTGCTAATGCTTGGTGAGATATCCCAGACGGTTTCACTCACTTGATCCAACTCATGGGTAGGCTTTGGGACAGGACAGTAAAAAGTGTTATCCGCTGTATGCCTTATGCACCAAATTTGGATATTTGGTTACTGCGCCTATTTGCCCAAATAGCTGACTATATGGCAGTTGATAAATGGCAGTCGAGGGGCTGCATAATTTTATCAGACTTATACCCAGAGGGCCGCTTTGTCACTATGTAGGAGGACATGGACTCTTTTTGTATAGGAGAGGGATATTTTTTGCAATACTCCAAAATAGCTGCCATGGCCCGTAAGTTGTGACCGTCCTTCCCTGACGCGCCTGGCCCCACACAAACTATGGTGATGTTGCTCTCTTTGAATGCGCCCACAACCGGATTACTGAGCTATTCAGCTGTCATAACGCTGAGAGTCCATCGATTTCTTGACTCCAGTCTTCACAATTTTAAAATTACTAGATGATAAAACAGTAAAGAGGGGGACCTTTGCAATACCGATTGGATTGTTAGGTTCAGCCATTTCTTATAAGGATTAAAGCTGAATGAAGGCGGGTAGTTCCCCTACAAACAAGCGGTTCTCTCACGGAAGATCGTTATAATCTTAAGGATATGATATACATATTTTAATTCGTAGTCCTGGAACCTTTGGATTACTACTTTGAACCCGTATATATTCTCTGTGTGGGTGAAGTATCCAGTGTCATTTGGATCTTACGCAATTACAAACCGGAGACGACCCTCCGAAAGTCTCCTTCATATCTGTTTAGATAAACTGGAAAAACTTTTTTGTCCTGAAGAAGGTGAAGATATAGCAAACATTCACCGAAACGCCGCGTTGACAGTTTTTCTGTGTATTTTAATATGCATAAATTTGTATTGTTTATTTCACCTGTCTCTCTCAATATTGAATTATGATAAGAAAGTAATTAAGATATTATTGGTGCAGACAGAGTGGATTTGATATTAACTTTGTGTATACATGTATTTTAATAATATGTTTGCTTTTAAACAAACAGTAATTTTTAATAAAACAATCTACAGTTTTTATAACATTTTGTGACTTTTCATTGTAACATATTACAGTTATTTCTTTTTGGGTCTCTACATAAATTAGATTTCTGGCCTATGTATAGTACATGATTCAGACGTTGGGCTTTATTGAATGTACTTGCACAGCTACCCCTTACTTTTGTATTGTCCGGAAAGGGATCTTTTTGTTTAATGTTGCTCTCTATGACAGGGGGACACCGACTCCTTTTGCATATATATAGGGTGCTACACGCAGACTGGAGGCTACCGTGCCTGCACATGGAAGAGGCCTGGCAGGCAGCCAGCGAAGACCCTATTACCCCCAAAGATTGGTTGAAAATCCATGCCGAGGTTCGTAGAGTCTTGACCTGTGCTAGATTCAAACAGATTCAAAATAACATTGTACACATGACCTACATGTCCCCTAAGAGACTGCATTCTATTTATCCAGCTGGGGAGCCACGGTGTCCGTGCTGCGGGGAGTTGACTGCAGATTTTCCACACATGTTATGGCACTGTGCTGTTATTGTGCCATTCTGGATAGAGGTTCTGTCCACTATTCAATATGGCACTGGGTGGGATGTCCCTATGTGGATCCTCCAGTGCCTACTGGGGCAGATTCCTGATAATCCCAAAAAATCCCTGAGTAGGAGGTATACGCTTCTGGGGCTCATAGTGGCCAAGAGGTGCAGATTGATCAGTTAAATTAGCTCCCGGCAACCGCAGGGTGTGGCTTGGAAAAGGGACCTCATTGAGTGGCTGGTGCTGAAAAGTCACACATGAAAAATACACACTGAGATGAGAGGGCTGCTGAGGCTCTGTTAGTCTAGGGAGGCAAGACACAATTACTGTTAGAAGAACCCCTGAAGGAGGATAGTGCATCAAACACTGTTGTTAGAGTGTGTGTGGGCAGAGAGTCTACTACACTGTAGTGTCATATCTTGGCCCAGTTGGGCCTTCTTGTGACTTTACCTCTTTCTGGAGCAGCATTGAGCCATTAATGAATCTTTAGCCTTGATTAATAATGATGTAATATGTCTGGAAGCCAGGGTGGGAGGATGTGGGTGCAGGGGGGATGGGGCATTGCTTTATCCTTACAAGTTTGTAGTTAAAATATGTGCAGGGAGGTTCAATGACTGAGGGCGGTACATTTCTGGAGACCAGACAAGGTGAACGAAGGTTATTTGTGTTATATGCATGTGGACTAATGACACTTGTATCAAATTTTTCATGTATCATGTGGTGTTCTGGATTGCTATACTGCCTGTTGACCTGCCAATGAAAATGAAAAATAAATACTTAAAAAAAAGACAAAAGCCTCACAGAGTCAGGGCAAGACTTTAACGAGTTTTTATTACCTTCAGATATATTACAGTTAGATAGTAGTCAATTGATATCCTCTAGACCCGAAAGAATGGAGAACCTGTTAGTAACTGCGAGGGGCGATTGAACGTCAACAGCCATGATACTGGGCAAAAATCGCTGGGATGCTTGCTCCTCCCTAGGTTGCAAGTGTTTGTAAATGAAGCCCAGCAGTACAATATTATTACCATTGGCCATATGACTCAGTTGGTTATTGCAAAAGATCAAATGAGGAGCTAAGCTTGGATAATGACAATTGATAACAATAAAGTTCCCCTTTAATTGCTTAGACGAAGAGCCAATCCACCCGACCCTCCTGACAAATGGAATATCCTTATATCCTGTAACGTGAAAGTAGGTGTTTTGACTTAGCCAATACCAAACCTCATTCTTAAATTGGATGGTAGATTCCCCAACAGAAGGGGACAAAGTTGGGACATTTGTCAAAACTGCAGCATATGGGCAGCATTCAGGGGGATGGTTTAAGCACGAATGATTCACCATGTATGATCTTAATAAACCTGTTGTTCATTCTCTGTGCCAATCCACTGTTCTTCTTGGTTTCTATACGAACAGACTCTCCCAGCTTGGGTCATCAAAGGGTCAGAGGAAACACCCTCTCTGCATGCAGGAGGTAATATGTTGATAGACCCAGAGGGCAGTGTCTGTGCTGGCCGTTCCTGGGTAACTGCAGCATTAGCTGGCTTAATCAGCAGCGGGCTTGTGGACCCTGCCCCCTTATTATGCTTTATAATAAATTCTTGAATAGTAGACTTCATAATCCTCAACTTTCCACCAAAGGAGACATTCTGGCCAAGATAATCACCTTGAATTTCTCAAGTAGTAGATCCAGGATAGGTTTAATGCTATCATTAAAATTATTCCAGAAGCCTCATGATCCACTATAGCTGGGGAATCTTTACTAGGGCACTTTACATGATACAAGCCCATCGCTCATTTGAGTCATTTGAGCCCACTCTCATCAGCAAACATTCAAAGCCCTCAGAATCAGCTGCTAGTCCAGTGTGAGAAGCCATAGAATCCCCAGATGGCTGATTTGCTTGGGGGGAGAATAACAGGAGCAACCGTATGCTCACATAAATCAAGGGAAAGGTGCCATTCAGCAAGGTCTGTCTCCTTGGAGATCAGCCCTACTGCTCTGGCCAAAAAGGAGCCCAAAGTAGCACTATGGAACTCACAATTGGTTGTGTCTTGTTTCTTGATCCCCGGCATCTTCCTCTTTCCCATTAGATCTTTAATTGATGAAAATAAGATAAAGAGTCTCCAGTGATAGGGTATGCAAAAGTCCCACCAGACTAGCAATCATAGGAAGCTGTGGCATCTGCCTATTGTTGTTCTGATGCCATGGTTACTCAGGAATGTATGCATGTCATATGCTCCACTGTGTTGCCTAGCCAGGCGAGTAGAATGTTAAGTTTAAAAGAAGAAGAGGCTGTTGATGCTATGACATGCACTGCCTGGATGGGATCTTTCCTACAAGAATAGATCTTACTTTCAACTTTGAATCAAGTCTCCAAGTCATCCTTTCATCAGGATCTCGGATCCTTCACTGGCGTAGTCGGCAGGATGACAAGCCTGATCAACTTGTAGTGAAAAGATCCCAACGGCAAGATTTCTACTCTACTTAACCTCAACCAGAAGGTCGTGAGTACAAGTTTCCTTCAAAGGACTTCCTCCTCTTTCAAGGGCTACTGTCCGTAGAGTCTATTCGCCCCTAAATAACTTTAATTTGACTCTACAGACTCTGTGTTGAAAGCCCGGCGCTTTTATGTTCCGTTAAGATTGAAGGTTTTTTTCAAGCTAACCACAACCTGCGCGCTTGGTCTCTAACACGCTCTGTTTTCCTGCGTCTGTGCATTGCCACCGACCCACGAGGGAACTGACTTCAGTGTGTGTGTTAACACAGCCGGTCGTGTGACCTCAGCGTTTTATGCCCACAGTGCGTGTGCTTTGACGGGCCACATCCCTTTAACCAAAAGCTTGTGTCCCAGTGCATGGGACTTGCACAGGGCGCGTCTTGCCAGCGTGTCCCTCAACCCTGAAAGTACATCCTTTAATGACTGAGAAAATGTTTTTGTTGACAAACGGACAGCGTTTGTGCCTTTGATTCTGACAGCGCGCGCCATTAGCGCGTCTGTCCTTCACACAAGATAGCCAGGTTCCGACCCGTCAAATAAGCTTCAAATAGGCTCAAACCCTCAAACCCCGCAACACCAAACAGTATAACCAGGACCCCACAGGTTGTCAGAGCCTTCCTCTTTCAGCGCGTTAATCCTGCAGTGCGCATTGGAAAGTTAGACAGTTTATCACAGCTTAATTAAACAATAACTTGTGCTTACCGGAGTGTTGATACAGGAGCGAGCCTACCGGAGTGTTGATACAGGAGCGAGCGTTGGTTCACCTCTTTAATCTCTGGGAGTTACCACTTCATCTCTGGGAGTTGTGCATAACTGTGACACCAACGTTGCTGACGTGTCTTGGCATTTTCTGGCGGCCATCTTGAGTGTATTTTTTTTTTTCATGAATGTTGGAAAACCCTGCCTTCTCCACTGCATTTCATTCCCTTGGCTGCTTATCACTGCTGTGATACGCACACAATCTTTCTCATCACCAGTGACAGGCACACTTGAGCACCGCCTGTTCTGTAAAACGTGTTTTTTTTAGTATTATTATTGAGCTTACTTCAGTGGAGGATAACCAGTGACAGGCACACTGTAATTACGCCTGCACCGTGTGCATCAGTTTGGAAATCTTCACAGTGGCAGGCACACTTCAAAGAAAGTCTTTCAATACCAGTAGTGCTCAGTGCTGTACTTTACAATTATTAAATTATTATAATTTTTTTTTTTTTTTTTATCTTTACAATTATTAAACCTAAGTACTTTTGAGAAGAATGCAAAATGTCACAGCCCCTCCGTTTTTCTTGGTAACGCCTGGAGATCCTCCCATAAAATGGCAAAAATGGAAGAAGGTCTTTGAACGTTATGCAAAAGTGTGTGGAACATCACTTAGTGCAGAACGAAGATCTTCACTTCTACTACATTGTTTAGGTTCTGAGGGCCAGGAGGTATATGACCATCTTCCTGAGTTGAACGATGCTGAGGCTCAAGGGCTTAACGAATATGACATATGCATTAAAAAGTTGGACAAACATTTTCTTCCAAAAGTCAGCACAATTTTAGAAAGGTACCATTTTGCTAAGAGACTGCAAGGTGAAGGAGAGTCAGTTGAGACTTATGTTACTTACCTTAGAAAACTGGCTTCATCTTGTAAGTTTGCTAACCTTGTCGATGAAAGGATTAGAGATCAGTTTATGGTAGGGTGTAATATTGAAAGAGTAAGGGATGAGTTATGGATGCGAGATGAACCGTCTCTAGATGAGGTTTTACAAGTTGCAAAAGAGTGGAACACTCCTTGAAGTGTGTTGAGATCATTAAGAAAGATAAACAAGCCGTAGTGCAAGTAATTAAGACTGATTATAAGAAACCTGTGGGGAGGGTTGAAGGAAGTGAAATGAGAACTAAACCCACCATAAGAAGGTGTTACAGGTGTGATAAACTTGGACACTTGGCAAACGATAAAAATTGTCCAGCTCTAAAAAATATATGTTGAAAGTGCAAAAAGAAGGGGCATCTTGCGATTATGTGTAAAACAAGAGTTTTCACTTCCTCCTCTAGAGTTAAATGTGTTGACACAGAGGATGTCGGGGAGGAGGAAGATTTTGTTTGTGGACAAATTGTAGTCCAAGTTGAAAGCACAGAAGTTAAGACCAGAACATGTCCCGTAGATTCTATCCTCGTTGAGGGTGAATCTACCAAAGTCTTGTTTGACTCTGGTGCTAAAATCACAATAGTTTCAAAGACCTTTTTTAATAAGAAATTGGCAAACAAAGTTTCCCTGAAGAAGCCAGACATAAAACCTCTAGCTTATGGTGGTGAACCTATACCATTGAGGGGTTACTTTTTAGGGCTTATTGAATATGAGCAACGTTATGCATCAGGGAAGATTTATGTATCCGAAAAAGGAGACAGCATAATAAGCTGGTTTCACCAAGGGGACTTGGGTGTTATGCTTGATCCTAGTAGCACTACTCCAATTTTGTTGAAAGATAGGTCTAACACTGTCCATAATGGTAACATTTCCATTCCCATCAAAGGGAAAACTAATGTGGTTCAATCTTGCACTCTTTCTAACGGTGTCACCATTGACCACATAAAAGAGAAGTTTCCCAATGTTTTCAGGGAAGGTGTAGGATGTCTTAAAACTTTTGAGCATGAGATACGTCTGCGTGCTGGTGCACAGCCTTCGTGCTCCAAAGTCAGAAACGTACCTTTGGCAATTAGAGATGAGATGCAAAAAGAATTAAAGAAACTCATGGAAGGTATAATTGAAGAGGTAGAGGGTACAGAGTGGCTGGCTCCGGTCGTCGCTGCTCGCAAGTCTAATGGAAGTCTTCGCCTATGCATTGACTTGAGGCAACTCAACAAAAATGTGATAGTGGATCATTATCCACTCCCGAATATTTCTGAGTTATTGGTTTTGTTGGATGGTGCTAGAGTATTCAGCACCATTGATCTCACGTCGGCTTATCACCAGATCCAATTGAAAGAGTCATCTAGAGATCTCACTGCCTTTGTGACACCTTTTGGGACCTTCAGATTTGTAAGGATGCCGTTTGGCCTGGTGTCAGCGGCATCTGTTTTCCAACGGGTAATGGAGAAGGTCCTCAAGGGTTGCAAAGGCGTATGTGTATATCAGGATGATATTTTGGTGTTTGGCAAGAATGAGGAAGAACATGAACATCATCTAGACGTGGTGCTTAGTAAGTTAGACATGGCGAATTTGACAATCAAAGCAGAAAAGTGCCAGTTTGCCATCTCTAGTATCAATTACTTGGGTCATACCATTTCTCCGGATGGTGTGTTACCTAAATCTGAGTTAGTAGACACTATTACTCGTATGTGTGCTCCTGTTTCAAGAGATGAGTTAATGAAATTCTTTGGGATGATAGAGTATTACAACAAATTTATTGAGAATTTTGCAGAACTGAGTGCCAACATGAGAGCTCTGCTCAAGAAGGGTGTTGAATTTATATGGAGTGATGCTTGTGAGGAAGAATTTAAAGTGTTGAAAGATAAACTTAATAGTGCTCCGTGTCTCAAGAGTTATGATCCCCTAAAAGTGTCAATTATTACTACAGATGCTAGTCTCAAAGGGTTAGGGGCTGTTCTTCAACAACAGAGTGATGAAGGGATGTTGACTATCATGTTTGCGTCTCGTGCCTTCAAAGATCCTCAGTCTCGCTACTCAGTAATTGAGCGTGAGGCTTTGGCTGTATTCTGGGCCATTAGGAAATTCAGGAAATTTTTGTGGGGTAACAAATTCATTATTCGTACAGACCACAAACCCCTTTGTGAAGTATTTTCAAAGAAAGGGATAGATTCCATTTCCAGCAGGATTACAAAGTGGGTGGTTGCCTTACAGGAATTTGATTTTGAAACAAGATATATACCGGATGTTGAAAATGGAGTGGCTGACACCTTGTCTAGGTTGGTGAATGTTGGAAGTGAGAGTGAGGTTTGTGGTGATGAATTTGACGATGACACTCGGGTATGCTTGATAGATAAGGAGATTGTTTCTGAGGATGAGTGGCGGAGTGAATTGTCCTCTGATTTGGTGTTAAGTGAAGTTGTAACTTTGATTAATCAAGGTTGGCACTCCAAGAGACAAGCCTCGGAAGAAGCTAGGAAATTCTGGGGTGTAAAGGATGAATTGAGTATGTCTAATGAACTTCTGTTTCGAGGCACTAGATTGATTCCTCCCATGAATCTGCGCATTAAACTTCTTGAATTGTCCCATTTGTCACATTTAGGGATATCCAAGACTAAAGAAAGACTGCGTGCTTCATATTGGTGGCCCGGTATGGACTTGCAAGTAGAGAGACTTGTGAGAGATTGCATAGAGTGTTCCATGTGTGAAAAGTCCAAGATGGCGAGAGTACAACCCATGATAGTAAGAGATCTCCCGAGTGGTCCATGGAAGGATATAGCTTTGGATATATTGGGTCCTGTTTATCACAATGGGCAACAATTATTTGTTATTGTTGCTATAGACATGTTCTCGCGATGGCCTGAGGTGCACTTTACTAGTGGAATAGAGACAAAGAATGTCATTGATTTTTTAGAGAACCTCTTCGCTAGGCAAGGTTATCCCAATACCATTTTGACTGATAATGGTGTACAGTTGGTCTCGCGAGAGATGGAAGCATTCTTAAAGAGGTGTGGCATTAAACATAAAAAATGCTCTCTATATCACCCAGAAACCAATGGTATGGTTGAGCGATTTAACCGTGTTCTTAAGGAGGTGATTTCGTTGGCCAAAGGTTGTGGGCTTGATTGGAAAAAGGAGATCCTAAAAAGGTCAATATGTACAGGTTGACTCCGCATAGTACCACTGGCAAATCTCCTTTTGTTTTGTTCAGGGGCAGAACGCCATGTACCTTAGTTGAACCATCCTGGGTGCGTGAGTTGGAGGGTATGTCTGGTAATGTGGAGAGCACAAATTTATGGCGCAAAAGAGAGGTTGGAAAAGCAGCAGCCAGGAAGTCTCTCTTTGATTCAAGGAAAGCTGTTAAAAGTACAAAAGTTGCAGTGGGAGATTTAGTAGTCATTAAACGCCCTGGTTTAAGTTCTAAATTCTCGAAACCCATCAGAGTAATCAAATTATTTAAGAATGCCATCAAAACGCACGATCATCGCATATGGAACCTTGGTAGAGTTGTTCCTTACAGAGGTCCTCCTAGTTCGGCTACCACTAGTTCGCACAAAAGTAATGGAGATGCAAATGGGTCTGTAAGTAATCCTAGGGTGTCTCCTAGGTTGAGAGTGAAACCTTCATATTTGAGAGATTTCGTACAATAGATCTCATGATGTTTATGTTTCTATTTCTATATTTTTTTTTACACTTTATCTGTATCTTGACTTCTTTATTTTTTTGGGGGGTTTTGAAGGAGGGAAGGTGTGTGGCATCTGCCTATTGTTGTTCTGATGCCATGGTTACTCAGGAATGTATACATGTCATATGCTCCACTGTGTTGCCTAGCCAGGCGAGTAGAATGTTAAGTTTAAAAGAAGAAGAGGCTGTTGATGCTATGACATGCACTGCCTGGATGGAATCTTTCCTACAAGAATAAATCTTACTTTCAACTTTGAATCAAGTCTCCAAGTCATCCTTTCATCAGGATCTCGTATCCTTCAGAAGCACATTAATAACACAGCCAGTCCGAAAATAGTTACACATGCAGTTACCACTCAGTTGGGGCCCAGGCATAAATAGAAAAATATCATGAGATAAATAGAGATTGACTCTTGCCTAAGGGGATTTTTGGAAACTTGAACCAAGAGGGGTGGCCCAGCACAGCCTCTTCTGACCGATGACTGGCAAAGACGGGTCCGCTCTTGGCCTGGTCTTACCCCGGGCACAGCCAGGGTGTGTCACGCACACATCCTGTGCCGTGGGCATCCCAGCTGGAGTTTATGTGTTCGACCGGCGCGCTTCAGCTTTCCACACCTCAGGTGCTTGGTGAAGAATGAAAAATAAAGTCTGCATCAGCCAAATCTCATGCGCTGTGGATGTCACTGCCAGAGTTTATGCGCCCGAATGACGTACTTCAGCTTGCCCCGCCTTAGGTGCTTGGCAAAGAGTTATAGGCCTTGTGGTCCTCAGCAGCCCCAACAACAAAGGGGCCGATTCCGATCTCGGCCGGTAGGGCTCCGAATAGGATTCGGCTTTACCGGATCCGATTCGGAGCCCTTTTCCCGACCGAATCGTACGCGGGTCCGGCCGAGCGAGTACGATGCGAGTCGCCGACCGACTTCGTCCGGGCGACCCGACCGCTCCGACCGACTCGTACCCGGATCGTACCGCTCCGACCGACTCGCTCGGACCCGATTCGCACCGCGCAATGGAGACGTTTTCCGGCCGGGTAAGTACGATGCGCACCTCGACCGCTCCGACCGACTCGTGCCGTCCGACTCGAACTCGCTGTCGGAGCCGTACTTTGGGGGTCCGTGTCGGACCCCCGCTGTACGCGTACCCGTGCGAGGCGCACACAGGGGGACCCATGGGTCCCCCTACCTGTGCGTGTACGCCGCGCAGCGCTCGCGGCGTACTCGCTGTAGGGGCGCCCTTGTCCGCCTCGCACCCATTGAGGCAATGGGAGCCCGCGTACACGTTGTACGACCGGCTCCCATTGACTTCAATGGGAGTCCGACCGACTCGTGTCCGGTGGCATACGAATGCATCGTACTCGTTCGGTCGGACTGCACGGGTCCGATTCGGTCGGAAATCTCTCCGGGTCCGGCTCGGTCGGAGAGATTTCCGGCCCGAATCGGAATCGACCCCAAAGTCTGCAGCAGCCAAAACTCCTGCTCTGCAGGCATCCCAGCGGGGGTTTATGCACATGACTGGCGGTCCCAGCTTGCTCCCCCTCAGGTGCTTGCCGCAGAATTATGGGCCTTGTAGTCCTCAGCAGCCCCAACAACAAAGTCTGCAGCAGCCAAATCTCCCCATACATTCTGTATTAAATTAGTTGGTGTAAAATATATAGAACGCCACAATGCACACTTTCATGTTCACAGTTTCTGCAATGAATGGTGTATTTTCATTATGCTCGTACCGGCAACATTTTTAAGCCTGCCCCCAGAGATCAAGGTAGGGATCAAATCTGTTTTCACTGTTAAAGGGTTGTTTTTTGCTCTTACCATGGGACCTTTGCAAGTACCACTCTCCAATTATCTATCAAGAAATATTTCCTCGTCAAAGAATGTTAATCACATATTTCAAATGAACAGTGAACTCTGCTATTAGTCTAATATTCTGTCTATCCGCCTGGAGATGCATGTTACATGCTCAACATATTTTGTTTCTAGTTGTGTACTTTATTTGCCATTCCTTATAACTGAAGCCTGCTGGAATTTTTAATGAGAAAGAGTGAATCTTAGCTTTCATTGTGTTTGCTAGTATTACTTTAGATAAAACACCAAAGTACCTCATCCTGCCAATCTCATAAAACCTCCATTGTGGGTGACAATCCAGATGGTATCGCCTCCTCAAGGCCTGAACACAGGCTTTGCTAGATAAACAAGCACTGGTAAATGTATTAGGTTTTGTCTATGTGAATAATAATAACCTGTTTTTGTTATAAGTTGTAGCTTGCTGACCAGTTGTACAAAAAAAGTTACAGAAAGTCTATTAAAGTGTTATGACTTGTTAATGTACAAAAAGGCAATATATTGTGTTGTTACTCATAGTAAAATGCTGGTAAGTAATAGCAACAGTTTGAAAATGAAATGAAAGAGGGAAATAATAGAATTAATTGATGTAATAGTAATGTTTTGTGTTTAGAGGAGTTCTGGCAACTTTTGGGCTCGGTGCCACTGCACCTGCTGCACCATTCAAATCATGTCCCTAGTGCCTTCAAGATAACTGCATTTGTGACTCCCTGTTTAGTAGTAAAGTATAGCAATATTTGGTGTTTAGAGGAGTTATGAAAACGTTTGGCCCTGGTGCCACTGCACTTGCTGCACCATTGAAATCATGACCTTAGTGCCTGCAAGATAACTGCACTTCTGACTGCTTATTTAGTAGTTAAATGTAGCCATATTTGGTGTTTAGAGGAGGTATGACAACTTGTGGCCCTGCTGCCACTGCACTTGCTGCACCATTGAAATAATGACCTTAGTGCCTGCAAGGTAACTGCACTTGTGACTGCTTATTTAGTAGTTAAATGTAGCAATATTTGGTGTTTAGAGGAGTTCTGACAAATTTTGGCCCCCGTGCCACTGCTCCTGCAGCACCATTGAAATCATGGCCCTAGTGCCTGCTAGATAACTGCACTTGTGACTGCCTGTTTAGTAGTAAAGTTTTGCAATATTCTGCGTTTAGTGGGGTCCGTAAAGCTTTTGGCCATGGTGCCACTGCACCTGCTGCACCATTCAAATAAAGCCCCTTTCAACTACAAGATAACTACAATTGTAACTGCCTGTTTAATAGTAAAATATAGCAATATTAGGTGTTTAGAGGAGTTCTGACAACTTTATAGCCTGGTGCCACTGCACCTGCTGCACCATTCAAATGATGACCCTGTTGTCTGCAAGGTAACTCCACTTGTAACTGCCTGTTTAGAAGTAAAATAAGACAATTTTAGGTGTTTAGTGGGGTCCATAGAGCTTTTGGTACTGGTGTCATGCACCTGCCACACCCTTGAAATCATGACCCTGTTGTAAGCAAGGTAACTGCACTTGTGACTGCCTGTTTAGTTTTACATTTTAGCAATAATTTGGGTTTATTGGGGTCCATAGAGCTTTTGGCCCTGGTGCCACTGCACCTGCTACACCATTCAAATCAATTCCCTTGTAACTGCAAGGTAACTGCAATTGTGACTGCCTGTTTAGTAGTCAAATATAGCAATATTATGTGTTTAGAGGAGGTCTGACAACTTTTAGGACCGTTGCTACCACACCTGCTGCACCATTCAAACCATGACCGTGTTGTCTGCGAGCTAACTGCACTTGTGGCTGCCTCCAAAAAAGAAGTCAGGACAAGTAGAGATAATCCAGTATTTCAGAACAAATTCCAATACGCTGGGTTCATAGTGAAAATTCTTTATGTGATCGTTTTGTAGCTCATTTAGGAGCTTCTGACAAAGAAGAACCTTGGTGCGCTTACCTATAGGTAAGCGCACCAATTGGGACTTACGCATTAGACCGATACCGTGCCATCTCGCCCTTGTACTAATACCTATTTGTGCTCTCCCCGTTTCTCCAGCCTGATAGGAATAGGACATTACGAATCTTTTTCCGGGACAACCCTTTGTCCTGACACGTTATACTACGTTAAGCGTGAATTCTCTTACACTAACACGGCACTCTCCCCATGCACCTACCTTATATTGAATTAGCCGTCTAGTAACACGGTACCTGTTCTTGCACTTTTCTTCCTCGCTACATACAGAGCGATTGCTCTGTCCCATTATAATTCTCACGGGGACTTTTTAGCCTGCTCCTACTATATAGACATAGCCACCCATAGCCCACGGGACATTCAGGTTAAGAGTCTTACTCTAGCAATACGTTATTGCCTGTGTCCATCCTCCGCACTCACCATGCTCTCCTTTTTACACCCAATTGACTTTACCTATTTCTTTTCTTCCCCGTATATTCCTGGATCCTGAAAATATGACATGAAATCCAACATTTCCATGTAAATATATTGTATGTGTTTAAAATGTTCTAACTCCTTTCCTATGTATATCACACTGATGTTGCCCAATTCGCCCCTTGACTCTTAGGGGCCGATTCCGATTCAGGCCGGAAATCTCCCCGACCGAGCCGGACACGGAGAGATTTCCGACCGAACCGGACTCTAGCAGCCCGACCGAACGAGTACGATGCGGCCGTATGCTATCGGACTCGATTCGGTCGGACTCCCATTGACGTCAATGGGAGCCGGTCGTACAACGCGTACACGGGCTCCCATTGACTCAATGGGTACGTCGCAAACAAGGGCGCCCCCTACAACGGGTACGTGTCGGTGCGACTCGTGCCGTACCTGCATGTGTAGGGGGGACCCATGGGTCCCCCCTGTGTGCGACTCGCGCGGCTACGCGTGCAGGGGGTCCGACACGGACCCTTGAAAGTCCGGCTCCGACTGCTCTTTGGAGCCGGACGGCGCGAGTCGGTCGGACTGTTTGAGGCGCGCATCGTACTTGCTCGGTCGGGTAACATCACCATTGCGTGGTGCGAGTCATGTCCATACGAGTCGGTCGGAGCGGTTCGGACCCGCGTGCGAGTCGGTCGGCGATTGCGCGTACGCTCGCATCGTACTTGCTCGCCCGGACGCATGTACGAATCGGTCGGATACAAGGCCTCCGAATCGGATCCGGTAAAGCCGAATCCGATTCGGTGCCCTACCGGCCGAGATCGGAATCGGCCCCTTAATGTTTAACGCATGATGACGTGACCTGATGCATTGCACTTCTGGGTACATTCAACATTGCCATGCGAATATATTGTATGCGTTTTTATCTTATTATCTCTTTTCTTTATATGTCACACTAATGTTTCCCAATTTACTCTTTGATTCCTTAATGCAAAATGCCTGATGCTATGACCTGATGCAATGCATTTTTAAATTAAATTTCTTTTGGTATTATTTGATACATTCCCTGTGCCCAAACTGTGCTTCACCTGATATTATTCCTATGTATGTCACTCTCTATGCTAATTTATACGAACATGCCCACTCTCGTCACTTTACTGCTTACTGGTTGCTTTTCTGTCTCGCGTACACACTTCTACTGCTCCCTCTGATCTGTCCTCTCCATTTCCCATCTTCTTCTGATCTCTCCTCTACACTTTACCCCTTATCCTACTCTCTTTTTTTCATATCTCATTGTTTATATCACTCGTATGATCACCAATGTTGTTGTTCATACTGTTCCCTAATGTTTTTTGACTTTATATCCGGATTATCTCCGACGTACGTTTTTTCCCTATTGTTATTATGTTTTAAAAAATCCCCACCGCATTCTACTAAATATTTGTTCGTTATAACCTCTGTACACTTAAAACTGCACGCTCGACCTTTTAACCGTACAGCCCTGAAGAAGCCCCAGGCCGGATGGCCATGTAAAGGGGGTGAAACACATGTTGGCTGCCTTTCTTTTCATGTTCTTCTTTGTCAGAAGCTCTTAAATGAGCTACAAAACGTTCACATAAAGAACTTTCACTATGAACCCAGCGTATTGGAATTTGTTCTGAAATACTGGATTATCTCTACTTGTCCTGACTTCTTTTTTGGAACTTTATTGTGAGTAGGGGGTTAGGGGTCTCCCCCTGTCTTAGACTAGTACTGCTACCATATTGCTCATTACAAAACGGCCAGTAAGGGATTGGGACCCATCACCCTTTCTCTCGCTGCACTTGTGGCTGCCTGTTTAGTAGTAAAATATAGCATAGCTCTTGTATATCAACTTTATTTTTAAAGTGCAGTGTTTATTACAACATTTAGAATTTCATCATAAAGACCAAATAGATTAAGTTGAAAAAATCAATCCGGTAATGCCTACATAGTGCAAAGAAAGGTACTGAGGCAGGAATAGGAAATGCCACAAACGTTCTAAGGGTAAAGCATCTGCTTTACACAACTTGGTAATAAAAAACAAGCATTCCAGAATACTGTTAGAAGCTGTCTGCTTTTTACTGTGTGAAGAGGTATTATCTTGACAGTGAAAGGGACTTGACATGAGCCCCCTTTTAAGATATATTAAATACAAGAGATTTCACAAGCACAGTGCAAGCGCTGTGCAGGCGAAACCTAAAAATGGCAAGACAACCAGTGCTGTGATTTCTTGCACTGTTTTGCATGACATTTAGACGCCTCAAAGAGCAATTCTGTGTTAAATATTGTGGAAGATGTAGCAGGCCTTCAGTATTGAGTTTGTCTTTTGCATCAGATTCACAACATTCGACAGGATTGGTTGTTCCGCTATAATTTGCTTATGTTGATAAAGACTATGGGCGACCTGGGCTGCTATGTGAATTTGCCTGACAAATAGAGGAAACAGACTGTTACTCAGATCTTTTAATAAATTACATTAGCTGAACATGTTAGAATGTGCTAATTAGGGATTCATTTTGAAGGTGGATTTGTGTAAGAGGTGTCCACAAGTGCTAAGGATTTTTAATTACTTCCAGTCTAGAATGTTCTGACACCAATGCTCCACAAAAAAGGAAATATCCCTTTTAAAGAGGTCAGGCTTGTGAATCCTAATTTAAGTCTTGCTGAATTGTGGTGGCGTGATACATTTCCGTGAAGTACTTCACTTCAATAGTGTGTCTGAATTAGCAGTCCTGTCACAGGTATGGGACAGCAGAACATTGCATGAATGTCAAGCTGCCCACAGGACACATGCATGTCGCATGCATCATACTTGGCAGAAATGCTTGTAATAAATGCCAACATTTTAGTGCAAAGAAAATGATGATATAGAAAAAATAAACCAGGAGAATGTTTTTCCCTATTGACTTGCAAATAAGTGGATGATTTTCTTAGTGCCAAAAAACTAATATAGAGCCACATTTTGACAATAAAGCTCAGGAGTCTGACACCAAAATCCGGAGAGTTGTAATGTATAACACATGCTATCATCTGTGAACAGGAGGGAAATATATCAAGCACATGTTCCCTATCATCTTTGTTTGGTTTATAAAATATGCCTAACCAAGGATTGTTGGCATGTATTGCAAGTAGCCCTGTACACAACATGACACCCCGGACTTCAAAGAGCATGCGTGGAGGGTGCACAGTCAAAATATCGATTTTTAAATATCGACCAACATTAATATCGAGTTTTAAATATCGTAGGGACAGAATATCGGTCAAGAATATCGGTGACCAGAATATCGACCTGAAGGTAAGAAATATAGTTTTTGTTAATATCGAAGTTATTAATATCGATAGTAAAAATATCGATGTTAATAATATCGATGTTTATGTTAGTGATATGTATGTTAGTATGTATTTTATATGTATGTGTTCCACATGTTTTGTTATGTTTTGTATTATTTTTTTAAATATATGTATTAATTGTTTAGAAGTTAGTAATTGTTTTTAAAGTAAATTTTGCGTTTTCGTACCGTAGCGGGTTGTGGGTTTATAGGGGAATAGGGTGGGAAGTAATTTAATTATAGTAAATTAATTCATAATTTTTAGAAATTAATAATTATTTTAAATTCATTTTTGCATTTTAGTTCTGTAGCGGGTTGTGGGTTTATAGGGGAATAGGGTGGGAAGTAATTTAATTGTAATTAAGAAATTATTCATTTTTATTTATTGTTATTGATATTTAATTTATTGTTAAATAAATATTAATTGGTAATTAATTTTTATTAATTGATAATTCTATTGTATACATTTTTTATTGGAGCGGGTTGTGGGTTTCTAGGGGAATAGGGTGGGAAGTAAATTAATTATAATAAAGTAATAAATATTTTTTTGGGGTATTGATAATTAATTTATTGTTTATTAATTATTAATTGGTAATTACTTTTTATTCATTAATTAATTGATACATATATTAATTGTGTTAATTTAGTTTAGGAGCGGGTTGTGTGTTTATAGGGGAATAGGGTGGGAAGTAATTTAATTGTAATCAAGAAGATATTAATTTGTATTTATTGTTATTGATATTTAATGTATTGTTAATTAATTATTAATTGGTAATTAATTTTTATTAATTGATTAATTGATGATTCTATTAATTGTATAAATTTTTTATTGGAGCGGGTTGTGGGTTTATAGGGGAATAGGGTGGGAAGTATATTAATTATAATAAAGTAATTAATAATTTTTATTTTTTATATTGATAATTAATTTATTGTTTATTAATTATTAATTGGTAATTAATTTTTTCCATTAAATAATTGATAAATATATTAATTGTGTTAATTTAGTTTAGGAGCGGGTTGTGTGTTTATAGGGGAATAGGTTGGGAAATAATTCATTATAATTAAGTAATTATTTATTAATATTTATTGGTATTGATAATTAATGTATTGTTAATTAATTTTTAATTGGTAATTAATTTTTTATTAATTATTATTTATTGGTATTGATAATTATTTTATTGTTAATTATTAATTGTTAATACATTTTTATTAATTGCTTAATTGATAATTATATTAATTGTGTTAAATTTATGTGGAGTGGGTTTTGTGTTTATTGGGGAATAGGGTGGGAATTAATTTAATGTTATTAAAGTAATTATTACTTTTCATTTATTGGTATTTATAATTAATTTATTGTTAATTTATGAATAAATCATTATTTTATTAAAACAATTATTTAATTGATAAGTATGTTATTTTTAACCCCTACGCTATCCAACACTTTCCAGCGCACCCTCTACTCGAGGCTCAGGATAGTGAGGGGAACTGGCCTGCGCTTCTGCAAAACACTCGCTGCCCCAAATATGACTAGCCCTTTCCAGTCAAGTGAATGTAAATAAAGTTGAGGTTGTTTACCTGAAGCAGCCAGCTGGAGGAGGCTCGGCTTCTGCGGAGCGCAAACTCCATGATTAGGTGAAAACCAGAGCCAGTCCACGGCGGGGCAGCTGTGAGGGGCAGGCACATAGAGCAGTGCCCCCTGCTCTGAGGCGTCTGTTTGGTTCCCCTGCTCTGCTGTGAGGCAGGTCAGGCTGGAGCCTGCTGACTGAGGGGCAGGGGGAGGGAGTGTAGAGAAAGTGGGACAGAGGAGCCAGGAAATAAACAACAATAAAAATGAAAGCAGCTCCTGAAAGGGGCCCACTGCTGATGGATAATGCCAACAGTTATTAACAAGCAACCCAGGGGGAGGCAGGGCAGGGGAGGCAGCAGTGACATAACTGGGGTGTTAAGAGGGGTGGGAGGAAGAATGCTATATTTAAATGTAGGCAGCTAGGGCACTGAAACTGAACACAGACAAACACTAACAGAGTAGGAAACCAAGAAAAGAAAGAGTCCCCAGAAAACAGATAAAGAACCATAGCGGAATGAGACAGTACTAACCCCCTGCTCTGTGGGAGGAACAGAAGAGAGAAAGGAGGGATAAAGAGGCAGGACTGACCACTAGCAAGCAAGGATTTTTGAAAGATACTGACGTAGACAAATGAAAGCAATACCAAAAAAGGGGATGGACTTGATGCACACAGACTGATTACAGCAGGTCTCGAAGAGACAGCTACGCTGTCTAGCTCGACCTAAAAAACAAGCATAGTGAGCGCAGTGCCGCTGTGCCTTAAGTTTGGTAGGAGGCATGGGCAGTGGCAGCAGGCAGTGTGGGGTAGCAGGTTTAGATCCTGCTAGAGCTGGTTTGAGCCCCTGGTCCGCCAAAGTGGCCCAACCAGGATCGGGTACGGATTGCGGCCAGGTCGTGCTTGCCTCCCGGTCTCACCAGTTGGTAATCATCAGCTGGTAATTCCTTGCTTGTGTACCCTGTTCCTCAGGCCTCCCTCAGCCCCAATCACTGCCTCCTACCAGTCCTGCGGTGTCCCTGAAGTGTCTCCCAAAGAGCCACATTGTTAATCTAACAACAGCACTGAGTGCACAAGACTGCAACGTTGACTGTGGGTTTCATGAAGTCCCGGCGCAAGGAAATTCCTGCCTCCTCCAACGCATGCATCCACTCGTTCTAAGGCAAGAAAGTGAGCAGCTGAATGATTTTAATTTGTGTCATTTTTATGATTAATGTGTTAAAGTTTGAAAGTCCTTAAAGCCTCTTTTAAAACATTGCGAAACACAGCACGATATGCCTGTTTAACCCTCCGTTTACTGGCCTCTATTGGACAGCTCAATCTAACTCAATCTAATACCGCAGGGCCTTTCAACACTGCGTACTCATGACCCTCCACCGCACCCATTTGAAGGGCAGCAGTAGCAAAGAGAGGTGAGGCGATGCTAGTAGAGGCTCTGCCCTGAGGTGCCTTTGTGAGTCAGTGCTCAGGTGGAAACTCGATGAGGTCGGGTAGGATGCAAAAGGAGTCAGCAGCAGCTTCAAGGCTCAGGAAGAACAGGGCGGGCAGGGCAGGTTTCCCCCAGGTGAATGGGGAGCCTTCATCTCCAGCCCCGGAGCCCAGCCAACAAATCGCCTCTCCATTGGAATCTTCCCAGGCTCCAGTACTTGGTCCCACCATCGGGGTCTGTAACTATCTCAAACTAGTAACTGTTCTTGATCCTCCCATGACAGCCTCATTGGATATAAGAAGAACTGTTGGGCACACTGGCCCTCGTGTCACTAACTTACTGGACTTCTTCCAAAGAACCCCCAAGGTACCCAGTTCAGGTGCCCCAGCAAGTAGAATGGGGGAACCATGCAGTTCCCGGTAGTCCAGCACAGATGATGGAAAGGTCGACGCAAGTAAACTTTCAGGCTTTAGTGCACCCCACCCCGCTAATGGAACCCACTGAAGACAACAATGTAGTCTGTAGCTCAGAGATGGTACCATCCAAGAATCTATAGGCATTTATAGACTAATAGTGCTTCTTGACAATGAAGCTAAATTCTATGCCAGCTTGCTCCTGGGGGACCTACCACTATGGGTGGAGTCGAAGAACCTCATTACAAAAAATCAAACTGGGTTCACAGCAAAATCTGGCACGCTCTCCATCCGGTTGGCGATCTCTATTCTGCTGTTTTGTTGATTTGAAAGCAACATTTGCTCGTGCACCAAGGGGGGCACTCAGGTCCAAATTAAAGACCTGGGGAATCCCATTAAAGCTCTTGGAATCAATCATCCAGCTGCACTCCAACACCTGGATTCACATTAAATTAAGCAACAGAGCTTGTGTATCAAGGAAAATACCCACAACGCGAGTAGTAAAGCAGGGGTACGTGTTGGCCCCCCTGCTTTTCAATTTGTTCATCGCTGACCTATCACAATCCCTCAACTCTGGCAACAGCCACCCCCCAAGTTAGGTGGTGGAAGGATCAGCAACCTACTATACACCGATGATCTTACCCTGTACAGCTTCACACGCATTGGGTTACAACATCTGTTGTACACATTTGCAACATCCTGGAGGTAAACTTGAAGAAACCCAAGGTAGTAACACTAGGAAGAAAAAACTACAGTGGAGGAGGCTGGTTTTATAACAATAACAGGGTCACAGTAGATCAATCATATAAATACCTGGGGGTATTAATAGACGCAAGAGGCTCATTCGCACCACACCAGAAGGGAGTCAAAGCAAAAGCTCTGACACTACAGATGGCCCTATCAAAACTCTCAAAGACCCTTTTGGGTCCAACCCTATCCCTATTACTGGAGGTCATGAGAGCTAAAATCTCACCCACATTGTCTTATGGAAGTAATGTAATGTAATGTAATGTAGACAGTATTTATATAGCGCACTATCACCCAACGGGTATCCTGGCGCTGAAGGTGTACGTAGATGTAATGTGTCATACTATATTCGAAAATGAGAGTTACAGATAATAGAAGCCTAAGGGGGGAGGGACAGCAGGAGGAGCACTGGAGAATCCAGGTATTACGTCTAGGTGTTCTTTTCCCTTGGGAATAGCCATGTCTTTAGTTTCTTCCTGAATTGCATTATGTCTCTGCTCTTCCTGATGTCAGATGGAAGTTCATTCCATAATCGCGAGGCTGCAGATCTAAAAGCTCTCCCTCCTGTTCTAGCTCTCTTGAATTTAGGGGCATTAACCAGATTTGCTGTGGCCGAGCGAAGGTTTCTTGTGGGCGTATACCACGTGAAATATTATTAGGAAAATATAGCAGTAAACTCAACAAATACATCACAAGACAATACAAAAGTGTTCTTCACCTGCCAAGGTCGTCCTCGTCCACCACCCAGAACAGGTTGGAACTGGGCCTACTCGATCAGCGGGCTGTAAGTGCAGTGTCTACCTTAATTTTTGCCACAAGATGCATGCAACCAGGGGTTGTCACCTAAAAGCACTGCTATGGGGCGAAATAAATACTAGAGGCCCAAGTCAAGTGTATCATCAGTTCCTTGAGGACTGCCAGCAGCTCCTAGACATGAAAGACCTCTGGGACAGTAACCCGATATAACAAGCATTCAAGCTGGGCATCAAAAAATACATCCGTACCTGGTCATACCATTCTGGTAGGGATTCCTTTGCTAAACGCAAGCACTCTTGGGTGATCATTAACACTTATCGATCAACTTCTCCTTGCCTGTACATATTCCAATCAATTGAAAGCAAGATTCGTGGCTCTGAGGCTGGGAGAGTGGCCATTCTTGAAACACCTTGCTAGCAGGCATCGAACCTTGGAAGGTACAATATGTACGGGTTGCGGGCAGTGCGAGGGATCCCTTGAACATATAGTGCGCACTGCTGGCCGAATGAAAAATCAGGATAAAGCATGAATGGAATATTCTGGGAGTCCGCACATGCAGGCAAGCCATTATTGCCTCACTCAACCCTGACAAGACTTGTCTAAAAATCCAGCTGACAATGTTTGCCTCATTAGGTCATAAAAGACTACATCAGTTAGGGACCCCATCGGCAAGCCCCAGGACAATGAACATATGATCGTCTACCCTTCCTCAAGACGATCAAAAGTCGGCACTGATGACAAGATCACTTTGCTACTATCAGCAATCGTACCAGCACTTTCTGTATAAGCACTTTTGCTGCACTATAAAGTTAGCCCAGCCTACTGTAATGTCTCCATCGGGGAATGTTTTTGCATTGTCTCGGATATTTGGAAAATAGTGACACCCGAGGTTTTTATTGTGTCTTCCAATATGTGCAAGCGACCCCAATATCAGGTAACTAGGGAGGACAGTTGCCTCTAGCGTATCACCTGTAGCTCTTAACAATTACACAAGCACTTTCCATATACCAGGTAAATGGGGTACTTGTACTGTCAAAAATGAAAAACCTGTCAAGTTCATTTTCAGACAAAACCATTTGCACAAGCACTTTATCATATTATAATTTCAGTCCAGTCATACTCGCAACTGCGAATTCAACTTTAGTTTTTGACACATAGTCAGTCTTTAGAACGTTTGATCATTGTTTAAGATGTGTCAGTAACCTCGGTGTCAGGTAAATATGGGTGGACAGCCCCCATAAGTGAACTTCACCTACCAATAAAACACTGTACAATTTTTTTCATTCAGATAAATTGGGTTCTTGCACCGACACTTCGTTATATCTCAATGTTAGCCCTGTTCTCCGCGATGTATCAATTAGTGCGTGTCTCTTGAAATGATTGGGCTTTTTACCACCTGCAAATCCTTGAATACAACGTGTGCTTTTTACGCGTGGCAGCCTCCTTCAAACACAATTCCACGCTGCTACTGCCCTCTCTGCACAGGCACTGTGGGGCATATTTACAAGCCCTTGCGCCACTTTTGCGCCGCCGTTGCGTCACTCATGTGACGCAGCGGCGACGCAAACCATGCGCCACGTTGCGCAATATTTACAACGTGACGCATCTAGGGAGATGCGTCACGATGTAAACCCCTGCGCCACATGAAACCTTCGTCAGGTTTCCTGTGGGCGTTCCAGCGCAGGGTGGGCGTTCCCTCGCAGGTACGCCACGTAAAAGTGACGCAGTGAAATCTATAAGATTTCACTGAGTCACTTTTTCGCCCATGCTGCGTCAAAACCCTGCGCCTGCTTGAAGCAGGCGTAAGGATTGACGCACCATGTTAGGGATAGGGCACCCCCGAGCATTGCTGGAGCTGCGTCGCGCTTGCGACGCGACTCCAGCAATGCGCCGCCTTTCCGTCGGGGGTTGCGACACGCATCTGCCATTCTGTGCGCCATGGCGCGCCGCATTGTAAATGCGGCGCATCGGCGGTGGCGCAAGGGCAAACTTGCGTGTCGCATCTTCCCTGGCGCATCCCTGCTGATTTGCAGGGATGCGCCAGGGAACGTAAATATGCCCCTTTAAGTTTATTGTCAGTAACTTAATCGTCGCACCTGTAATTTGTTACAACAATACGACTGTCTTTTTTACATTTGTGACGTGCCCCTTGGAGAAAGCACAATGTCTTGATATGAGATTTTGTATTGTTTGGATGTCTTTTAAATAATTCTAATGGTTTTAACTAACCGTATACATATAAAGATTATTAGTGATATAGAGCTTCACGTCAGATTTCAAATGCATCGTTGATTCCCAACTTTTTAGATAAAACTGATCAGAGCACTGGTTGTAGAATAATGCTGGGGGAATGGCATATTATAGCAGATTCAGGGTATAAAGCTGTCCAAGCAGCAAACTGTGAGAAAATGGCTTTCCTTTCTAGATCGCTAACATACCATACTCCCAGTGCTCTCCATAGGATAAACCCAGCAGTATCAGGTCAGTGTTTCAGGTGTCAAACCAATCCACCAAGGACTGGCCCCATACTTTTTTTACCTGTCCAATACTTCATGACATTTGGTATCAGATCTTTCAAGGTTTAAGCAAAATGCTTGGCCTGAGTTTTCAACCTGATGTTGCTTTAGCTCTGTTTGGTTTCTCAAGACAGATTAAAGCATTCACCAGATCGGGTCAATGTTTTATCTACATAGCCATGGTGGTAGCACGTTCTTTGGTCTAACAAGGTTGGAAGTCGAGAGAATCTTCTACTATGGACCACTGGATTAATAAAATGTTCAGGATTAGAATGTTTGAATATTTATTTGTTTGCTTTGCGGAAAACGAGTTTAGCTAGATTGCGTGCAATTTAAAGAGTCTTTGATTGCGATGAGCACTGTGCACATAAGATTTCACTGAGTAAAACATTTTGGTGGGACTTGCCTTTTCACTTCTTTGCCTTCTTCTAGAAGTCATCTTGAGGATGGGAAGGGTAGGTAGTCTCTCAGTGCCAGATTTCTCAAGGTTTTGCGTCACCCTTGTGCCACGCAAGGGGGCGCAAGGGCGACACAAAACTTAAGTATGATTTGTCAAGCCACGCAAGGCCACCTTGTGTGGCTCTGCATGGCTTGATACATCTAGAGTAACGCAAGGAAGTGCAAACCACTGCGTTGCGTTACTCTGCGCAGTGAGGCGTTCTGTGGGTGTAGCATGGGTGTTCCCACACAACCACCCTTGGATTCTGGCGCATTCTCAGATTTACCATTAGTGATAGACCTGAGAATGCATCAAAATGCTACGTCTCCCTAGGTGAAAAGTAACGAGGAGAAATTTCTTTATTTCTCCTTGTTTTTTCCACTTTCTAGCTGTGCTCCATTCTGCAGCACACACAGAAAGAGGAAAATGCCTCTCAGGATTGTAATTGGTGCAGGAAAATGTCCCTCCTGCACAAAAACAATCCTGCCTAGAAATCAGGCACCTTTTCACCATGATGCAAGGATGCCTGCATTGGCATTAGGCAGCCAAAGTGCACCAGTGCTAGGAAAGAACAGGAACGTACTGCATAATGTTAATGATGGTGCAATCCTGCCCTTTCACGCAGCACAGCAAGGTGGGTTACTGCATTGTGCTGCGTGAAAGAATAATCTGCCCCTCAATGTCAATGATTCTTTGAGAGGGCAAATTAGATTTGACTGATTTCCAGACACTCCTTTCCCCATAGTATGAGCACAATGCACTTTATTGAAATCATTTTAGAGGTAATTTATTGGAAATTGGACAGTTCAATGTTCAATGTTTCATTGAAGGCACTTTACAATTTTGTATTATATCAGTTATATAGCATGATGTTTAATTAAGACTGATTTTAATTTGTATTATTTACAATATTGCTCGTCGATATGGTAGGCTTAAAGTTCAATGTTTATATCATAAGCACTTGTCAGTCTTCTAGTGTTATATTGGTTGAAAATTTAACTCAAGCTATTTGCACTATTGCACGTCGCCACTTTAATGTGCAGTAGGTTCATGAATCTAGGATGCTAATGAATGTAAAATGTGACTGATTTATGCTGCTCAAAAGAAATAAAAAGTTTAAAAAAAATCAAATGCCACTGTTTAGTACAACTCGACCATAACTATAGAGTCGCTGTTACTGGTCCTTTGAAAAAAATAACACACACACACACGTACATTCTCTATGTCTCTCGCTTGCTCTATCTCTAAATTATTTCAACATTTTCTTGTATCAAAATATGCATTTTGTTTTGTTTTCTGACTGCATGCTTTAACTGCCCACTATGCCCTTTTGCCTATGCTTGCCATATAACAGCTTGTGAAACCCCCCGGATCCGTTGTCTGTTGTTACCAGCTCTGCACTTGTTTCCTCTGCCTCATGCAGCAGGCACAAAGCATACAGATGAGTCAATCCAAGTGGTATTGGAAAATGAGAAGCGCACACAAAAGGCGACAGGGAAGTACAAATCAGTTCAAAGGCACATCTGGTATGAACAGCAGAGGTGAATAGCAGTCTGCTGAAATCCACAGGAGCGAAACGAATGCATGCAGACTAGAGAAAGCACAGCTCCTCCAGTACAAGACACATGTAAGAGGAGAGGCTGTTAACCTACGAAGCAGGAAGGTCAAAAGGCACTTGAACACCTGTCAAAGTAGAAGAAAAAAGATCCACGCTGAGAATATGCGCGTAGTCGTTGCTTTTCACAGATCAAGGTAGTTACAGCATCATTTTCAGTGTTTATGGTACTTATCCCTTTATAGAACATCTTAGTCTGTATGATTTGAAGGATGGCATTAACGGGGAATTATGTTGTGAGTGTCCAAGGAACATGCTGTTCTAGGTAGTTAGGATCATTTGTGGTGCACTGCAATCATAAGTGACCCTACACTTTTAAACGCAAGGCACATAGCCAACGTTTCTTTACATGAAGCACTGCATGGGGCTTGAATTTGTTGAGGCAATTCACAAAGGTATTTTTGGTAATAAGAGCACATTTTCATTCAAAAATACCTCCGTTTACACTAGCCAGGAATGCACAAAAAGGATTACTGGCATGTGTAAACGATTTTACTGATACAGGATTCCTGTGCAGAGAAATCCGTAGTAGTAAATCCTTCACAAGGGGTGGATAGGGGTTTGGACAAGACGTGGTTCTCCTTGGAAATTCAGTAAGACCTAAATATTTGTATGTTTTGTGGGAATTCTCAAATTCTGATCCAACACTTTCCCAACCTGGAGATGGTCATAATGTCTGCAGGGTCATTGAGGCAGCGAGTGCACGCCGAGGTGCGAACATTGTCCATGAGGGGTAACCATTTGGGTGTGTTGTATTCTCTTTTTAGAATAATAAAATATGAGAGTCTATGCCTTTATTAACGGAGACTACTATTGGTTGCTCGTTGAATTATCGCCCCATTTTTTAGGGGAACACCACACCCCAGTTTCCCTCCCATCTCTTCCTGAGCTCTACTGTGTGCAGCGGCTCTTTTGTCATGTGGTACACTCCCTTATGTTAGTGGTCAGGTGTCAGCGGCAGAGAAGCACCTTCGCTGAGAAAAATAACCCAGCACACGGAGATGCATGCCGCATGCAAACAGGTCCAGCATGTTAACCGGAAGCGGAACTCCTCTAGTGATATGAATTCTCCTGCACTAAACAGCTGCTCCAGCTTTGTGAGGGTCAGTATTTGCTGTGAAATCTGCACTGATCTATCCACGGTGGGGCTCAGGGCTGGGGTGTTTAGTAGCGGCATCGCAGGGGACTACATAACCACACCACCCGTAGGCCTTGCAAAAGTTATAAATAGCACTGCCTCAACAAACCATTTTGACATAAGTATGTGGGATGGGGAGCACAGTGACGACTATTGTGTTAAGTGCACCAGTTTCTACTTGAATGTGCTCAATAGGGAGATGGGGGGCTTTACCTGCATGTTAACCCAATAAATCGCATAATGCACCTAGGCCGCTACAAGTATCACTCCGGACCCGGCACCTTGAATCCTCCCTGTTTGTATGGATGCGACACACTGTCCCAGCTAACACATGGCATTCTGCCTTCCCACACTAGTCAGATGAAAACGAAAAACACCTTCATAAAAAAGTGCTTGCCTGGGGGTTGGAGAGACTTACAAAAATATATAGCAAATTTGAGAGGATCAGCATTTTGATTAATACCACTCGGCCCACTATAGACAGGTTGCCCTATTCACAAAGGTAGAGTTAGACCAAAAGTCTAACTTTACCACTTTTCGGTATTCACAAGGTGAGTTAGTACTAGTAAAGTAAGACTTTTGGTCTAACTTTACCTTTGTGAATACCAAAAAGTAGTAAAGTTAGATTTTTGGTCTCAGTTTGACTTTTGGTCTAACTTTACCTTTGTGAATCGGGCACTAAGAGATCAATCCATCAGTCAATTTGCAAAGCTACTTTACCCAATACTGTGCCTTTGTAATCTCTCAGTATCAGCTCCTTCTCTTTTTTTTCAGAGAAATCCCAAATATTGAGCCGACTCCTCCAGCCACACTAGCGGGAAGTCCTAAACAAATTTTCTGGTCTTTCCCATCAATGGGAATATGTCTGATTTCGCCCAGTTTATTCGTAGGCCAAGTAACCTCTGAAGTGGATAACGTCTCCTATTTTAAGTTTTCTCTAGGGTCCTTGATAAAAAATAACTTTGCCCGCTTACATTGAGACCAGGTATCTGCATTTATAACGTGCTCGAGTTGCCTGTCGTGCAACAATGATGCAAGAGGCTTTATAATGAGTGCAAATAGTAACTATGGCAGGGTGCAGTCTTGTTACATATCCCTATGCACCTGGAATGTGTTACAGATATATAAGTTCACCCAGACATTAACTGTGGGAAGACTATACAGCAGCCTGGTCATGCTCAGAAAATAAAGTTGCAGACCCATTCTGCTCAGAATAGTAAAAAGAAATGACCACTCCCAGCAGCCAAACAAATTCTTGGCATCCAAAATTACTGAGATTGCCTGCATCTCCAGCCTGATGTGGTTGATCAAACCAGCAATGCCCATAGATTATTGGATGTCGCTCTACTGGGGATGAAGTCTGAATTATCAGGTAGTACTTGCTCTAGCATCAAAAGGTTCAGTCTATTTGTCAGCACCCTTGCCAGGATGTTATTGTCCACATTTAATAGGGAAAGGGATATGTATGATACTACCACATTCAGGTCATTTCCAGGATTTAAGATGACAGATATAAGGGTCTCCATAACTGACGAAGGCAATGAGTCCACCTCATAGGGTCCTGATAGACCTCACGTAATTGTTGAGCTATCAGTTCTTGGAATTATTTAAAGAATTCTAGCACCAGTCCATCAGAACTGGGTGCTTTACCCCGCACTGAACTATCCATAGCCTCTATAATTTCTTGCAGCACAATCGGGGTGCCTAAGAATTCAAGCTTGCAGTCCTCCACCCAGACAAGGGTAACCTCTTCAAAAAGGTTGTAGAGCTGTTCCTGGGGAAGTGCTGCTTCAGGAGTACATAGTGATTGGTAATAGTTCTGGAAAGTTTTTGATATCAATACAACCCTTAATGCGTTTCCCATCCGCCATACTTAGGACCCGGACCAGGCCTAGCAGAAAAAGGAAAAATAAAGGACAGCAATGAGCAGAAAGAGGCAAAATAAATGTCATAAGTGAGCCGAAAAAAGGCATAAAAAGAGCAGACAATGAGCAGAACGAATTCAGGCACTCAAACATCCACTCAGACACTGACTCAGACACTCACGCATCCACTCACAGACCCAATTAGGCACTCACTCATACACTCACTCTCAAAGGTTACAGATTATAGTTAGGAAATAACATTAAAAAAACATAAATATTCACTGATAACAAAGGTCACAGGGATGCTATAGTTAGGAAATAGATTAAAAAAACTTTAGAAATTCACTGAAAAAACCAAAGGTAACATGGGCATTATGGTTAGGCTCAGATTTCACTCATACAAAACCATAGAAATTCAGCAGTTTTAGTTACCTGAGCTAACTATAACTTATGCCCCCACAATGCACTGCTTATGACCTCACATATTACATCAACCATGACATGGTCAGTGACATCACTAATGACATCACAAATTACATCACTGATGACATCATCCACAGAAACACTCACATACCCACTCACAACCCTATACAACCTCTCATATACCCACTCCCACTCCCACTCAACCACTCACATACCCATTCACAGACCCATACAAGTACTCACACACCAATTCACTGATTCATAGAGCCACTCATATATCCACTCACCCATACAGCCACTCACACAACCACTAACTCACTCATACAGCCAATCAGGCACCCAAAAATTCACCAATACAGAAACTCACACATCCAGTCATATAGACATATAGGCACTAACACACCCACTCATACACCCATACAGCCACTCACACACTGAGTCAGTCACCCATACAGCTACTCACACACCTACTCACTCACCCATACAGTCACTCATACAGCCACTCACTTACCAATAGAGTTACTCACACGCCCACTCATAACTACTAACACATGTACTCACTCACTTACAGTCCCTGACACAAGAACACACCCATACACCCACTCACATTCTCTCACTCACTCATACAGTCACTCACACACCCCCTCACGCACCCATATAAAACTTATGCACCCACTCACTCACGCATTCAGCCACTGACACACCCAATCACTCGCATATAATGCCTCTCACATACCTACTCACTCACCTATACATGCTGACACACTCACTCACTCTCCCACATAGCCACACACACAGTTACCCACTCACACATACAGCCATCCACGCAGCCACTCACAGAGCCACTCACTCACTCATACAACCACTCACACATACAAAGAGCCAATCAGACATTTACTCACACATGGATACACACAGTAACACATATATCACTCATTAGTAGTACACATATTATACTCACCTAACTTTATAGAATCTTAGTATATATCTTTAACACTCAGAAATGTTTAGAAAACACTCACAATCACTGGATGATGTCATCAGTGATGTCACTGACCATATCATGAGTGATGTAATATGTGAGGTCATAAACAGTGCATTGCAGGGGTGTAAGATATAGTTAGTTCAGGAAATTATAACTGCTGAATTTCTATGGTTTTGTACGAGTATGTGAGGTCATAAGCAGTGCATTGTAGGGGCATAATTTAAAGTTAGCTCAGCTAACTATAACTGCTGAATTTCACTGGTTTTGTATGAGTGAAATCTGAGCCTAACTATAACGTCCCTGTAACCTTAGTTTTTACAGTGAATATATATATATATATATATATATATATATATTCACTGAAAAAACCATAGGTTTTAGGGACAGTTATAGTTAGTTGGACATTGCACTCGTACAAAACCCGTGAAATTCCCTCGTTATAGTTAGTTCAGCTAACTATAACTCGCGCCCCGCAATGCACTGCTGATGACGTCACATATTACATCACTCATGACATGGTCAGTGACATCACTGATGACATCACTGATGACATCTCAAATGACATCACTGATGACATCACTGATGACATCTCAAATGACATCACTGATGACATCATCCAGTGACTGTGTGTTTCTATAAAGTTTAAATATGTTTAATATATATGCCAAGGTGTATTGAAGAATGAGTGGGTGTATAAGTGTCTGGATGGATGATTTAGTAGGTGCGTGACTGACTGTATAAGTGAGTGATTAAATATGTCTTACTGAATGCATGGGTTGGTGAGTAGCTACATGAGTGTGTATATCGGTTATTGATTTGTTGCTTGAGTATTTGTATGGGAGACTGAGTGTGTGTGTGGGTGGGTGTGAGGTGTGTGACTCTGTGCATAGATGTGTGAGTGGTTGATTCACTGGGTGTATGGGTTCAAGAGTGCATGTGAAAACAGCTGTATGGGTGGGTGAGTGTGTGTATGGGTGTGTTAGTGAGTGAATGTATATCTCAGTCGTACATGTGTGAGTAACTACATATGTGAAAGGCAGTATATATGTGTGTTGTAGTATATAAATGGCTATAAGTGAGAGTGTGTGATTGTGAGAGTGGCTGTTTGGATGAGTGTGTACTAGTATCAGTGATTGTATAAGAGCGTAAGAATGTGCTAGTATTTGTATGAGTAAGTGAGCTGGTGTGTGTATCACTGTATAGGTGAGTAAATGGCAGTGTGATTAATTATTTGCATGACTGACTAGGTGTGTGAGTACCTCTATGGATGAGTGGTGGTGTGTGAGTGTCTATGTAGGTGTATGAGTGCATATGATAGTCCTGTACTGAGTGACCGTAAGTATGAGTGACTGTACTGGTGAGTCAGTGGATGTGTGTGTAGACCTAAGAATCAGTGAGTGGGTATGTAGCTATTGGTGTTGGAGTGTGTATGGTTTTGAGAATGGCAGTCTGTAGTTTAGAGTGGGTGTATCAAAGGTTATATTAGGGTGTGAGAAGATGCATCAAATTATCACATGGATGATGTCATCAGTGATGTCATCAGTGATGTCATTTGAGATGTCATCAGTGATGTCATCAGTGATGTCACTGACCATGTCATGAGAGATGTAATATGTGACGTCATCAGCAGTGCATTGCGGGGCGCGAGTTATAGTTAGCTGTACTAACTATAACGGGGGAATTTCACGGGTTTTGTACGAGTGCAATGTCCAACTAACTATAACTGTCCCTAAAACCTATGGTTTTTTCAGTGAATTTCTAAGGTTTTTTAAATGCTAATTTCTAACTATAACGTGCCTGAAACTTACGGTTTTTTCAGTGAATTTCAAAGGTTTTTTAAATGCTAATTTCTAACTATAACGTGCCTGAAACCTATGGTTTTTTAAGTGAATTTCAAAGGTTTTTTAAATGCTAGTTTCTAACTATGCCTACAGAGGTAGGACATGTGAAGAAAGAAGAAAAAACGCACAGAAAGAAGCAAAAGAAATGCAGAAAGAAGCAACAGAACTCCACAAAGACGAAGAAAAGTGCCGGAAGAAGCAAAAGATGTGCAGAAAGAACCAACAGAGGAGCAGAAAGAGGCCTTGTTCCAAAATCATCCTGTGCCCACAACTTTTTCCGACGTGTACTGGTGGTAACTGACTCTGAGTAACCAGAGCCAGTGCTATGCTAAAAGACACTTAGAATACAGTGAAAACACCTACATACACTAGGGAACACTATGCGTTGGGGTACCCCTGTGATTAGCATGACCTCCTCTGTAAGTCCCTAGTACATAATAGGGCAGGGGGATTAAAACTACCTCTTAAAACGCGCTACAGGGCGCGTTTGCACAGTGGTGAAGAGAGGGGGGTCCTGAGGTGACATGTGTGCAAACGCGCCCCGTGGCACGTTTTAAGTTGCAGGATTAAGTCCCCTTGAATCCTGAGTGTCCCTGGGGCCCAACTAGCCCCCCAGGTACCTACAGTTAGGACCACAGAGCTGAGTTGCAGAGAGGCGTTCCGAGGCCACGCACCTTTTTCACCTCTCTGCAACGCAACTCTGTTGTGCTTACTGAAGGTACCTGGTGGGCTAGTTGGACTCCAGGGACCCTCAGGATTGAAGGGGACTTAATCCCCCAACTTAAAACACGCCACGGGGACTGTTTGCACACATGTCACCTCAAGCCCCACCCCCTCCCTTCACCACTGTGCAAACGCGCCCTGTGGCGTGTTTTAAGTTGGGGGATTAAGTCCCCTTGAATCATGAGGGTCCCTGGGGTCCAACTAGCCCACCCTGTACCTCCAGTATGCGCCAGGGAGCTGCGGTACAGAGAGGTGTTCAGAGGCCACGCCCCTTTTTACACCTCTCTGCAACGCAGCTCTGTGGTGCTTTCTGGAGGTACCTGGTGGGCTAGTTGGCCCCCAGGTACCCTCAAGATTGAAGGGGATTTAATTCCCCATCTTAAAACGTGCCACAGGGCCTGTTTGCACACATGTCACCTGAAGCCCCGCCCCCTCCCTTCACCACTGTGCAAACGCGCCCCGTGGTGCGTTTTAAGTAGGGGGATTAAGTCCCCTTGAATCCTGAGGGTCCCTGGAGTCCAACTAGCCCACCTTGTACCTCCAAAAAGCGCCACAGAGCTGCGTTGCAGAGAGGTGTAAAAAGGGGCGTGGCCTCTGTACACCTCTCTGCAACGCAGCCCCTGGCGCATACTGGAGGTTCCTGGTGGGCTAGTTGACCCCCAGGGACCCCCAGTATTCAAGGGGAATTTGTTCCCCATCTGCAAACGCGCCAGGGGGCGCGTTTGCAGAGTGCTGCAAGGAGGGGGCGTGGCCTCCGGCGCGATGCCGGTCTTTTTTTTTTTTTTTAAAGAAGGGGGGCTGTGTGGCCCCCCTTCTTTTTCTAATTTATTGGCCCTGGGGACCCCATCCCCCAGGGCCTGCCCCCTAATATTTTTTTTAAAACAAAAATTTTTTTGAAGGGGGCCACGTGGCACCCTCCGAGGCCTTAATCGGCCCCGGGGACCCCATACCCCGGGGCATGGCCTTCTTTTTTTTTTTTTTTTTAACTTATGGAGGGGGGCTGCGTTGCCCACCTCCTCAGGCCACTTATGGCCCCGGGGACCCCATCCCCCGGGGCCGGCCTTTGTTTTTTAAAAAAACATTTTTTTTTAAATGTAATTTTGGGGAGGGGTCCGCGTGGCCCCCCTCCCGGGCCACTTGTAGCCCCAGGGACCCCATGCCCCGGGGCTGGCCCTCTCCGTTGGGGACCGTGGGGGGTCCTCAATCCCCCCACGGTCCCGCCAGCTCCCCGCGTCCCTGGGGAGCCGGCATTGCTTTTCCACATGGGGAGCTGCTAAGATGCAGCTCCCCGTGTGGAAAGCATCGTCTTGGTTTTTGGAAGAGAGAGAAGGTTTCCTGCTCTCTCTTCCAAAAACCAAAGCAGTTTGCTATGACAGGACGGGAGCCGCAAGGCTCCCGTCCTGTCATAGCAAACTACAGTGTCTTGGGGGTGAGCACCCCGGGACACTGCAGGAGCCGGCCCTGGGGGGTGGTGGTCCCCAGGGCCATCACTGGCTCCAGGAGGGGGGCCGCGCGGCCCCCCTCCCAACATGTGCAAAGCCCCGGGGAGGTGGTGGTCCCCGGGGCTCGGGGTTCGAAACGGACCCCCACATTCAAATTGTTAGAGCCCCAGGGAGATGGCGGTCCCCGGGGCGTGTGGGGGGGCCGAGTGCCCTCCCGCACCATTTTTTTTTCAAAGCCCCAGGGGGTGGCGGTCCCCGGGGCTTGGGGGGGCCTTAGAGGCCCCCCACATTATTTCTATAAACCCCCGCATGCCCCCGGGACTTGGCCCACCCGGGGGCCAATTAACAACGAAGCGCGGGAGACCGCGCTTCGTTTTTTTTTTTTATCGGCTGGATCCGCGCACCCAGCGCGTATTTTGCCAATTTTTTAATTGTAGGACCCCCTGAGCAGGCCTAGGGGGTCAGGGTGTTTCTACCCTGCCCCCTTTTTACGTTTTGCGCACTTGTTTTACTGCTTTCTTGTTCCTCGGTTCTACCGAGGAACAAGATGGCTGCCAACACTTCCTGATTTGGAGTGTTGACAGCCAATTAGCATACAGCTCGTGATCGGGAGGGTGCGCGGACCCTACGCGGCCATAGATATATATGTGATTTTACTTTTGATTTTCTCAGGAACTACTGAACGGATTTACACAATTTAAGCAAAAGGCACGACTCTGAACCAATGGCTACCTTTTTGCCAAATTTGGTGTAATTCCGTTCAGCAGTTCGGGCTGTAGCTGCGACTAAAGGTTCCTATGGAAAATTGCATGGGGAAAACATGTTTTGGGACCCCCCTTTTTTCTCGGCCCCCGCTTGGCAAATCACACCGAGACTTTCATGATAGGAGCGGACCGGAGGGCCCCAACAAGTTTGAAAATTTCACGAAGATTCGTCAACCGCGCCAAAGTTATTTCAAATAGAATGTTGCGGATTTCCTATGGAAAATAGGTCCTAACTATAACTATCTACTGGCGACCGCCAGTAGATAATATATATATATATATATATTTTTTTTTCCAACCAAATGCCCAAAGCTTTTGAAGACGCACTCAGCAGGAGACATAAGTAATACAGGCAGCCAACAATTTCAATCCATTACGCGTTTCGGGGCGGCACGCCCCTTCTTCACAGACAGTTAAGGGTGTGCAGAGTAAGCTGAAAATTAGAGTTGTGCTGTTCCTGTTTAGGAACAGCACAACTCTAATTTTCATATTGCATTTGGGCATTTGTGCTGGACCTCATGTATAAAAGCCCTTTGTCCCTCTATTTGTGAATAATGTGCAGAGTAAGCTCCCATTACACTTTTTATGTCCATGCATTCCCTATAGTAGGTTCACGTTTAGTACGAGATTTCATTAGGCACTTTGGGACCTGTAGTCCATTCATGGGCACAATATTTTCTTTTAGTAAGTCCCGGCACATCCTCAATATAAAACTTATTATATCCCTCAGTGGGCCTCTGGATGGATTGCTGGCCCATTTCGCCGCATCTCCTGCGCTGCACTATGGGCATGGACACAGTTCCAGTTCCGCAGCCTCGTGTTTTAGTTAGAGCGATGGTGCTGTCTTCCACGGTCAGGACGGCCGTGTGATCAATTTTCAACCAAATGCCCAAAGCTTTTGAAGACGCACTCAGCAGGAGACGTAAGTTATACAGGCAGCCAACAATTTCAATCCATGACGCGTTTCGGGGCGGCACGCCCCTTCTTCACAGGCAGATAAGGATGTGCAGAGTAAGCTCCCATTACACTTTTTATGTCCATGCATTCCCTATAGTAGGTTCACGTTTAGTACGAGAAAAAAAAACCCCAAAAAACATATATATATATATATATATATATATATATATATATATAACCTACTGGTGGTTGCTAGTAGGTAGTTATAGTTAGGACCAAAGTTTCCATAGGAAAAGCATTTTTATTTTGCAAATAACTTGTGCCGCTTAACGAATCTTCACAAAATTAAAAAAAAACTTCCCTTTTTGGTTCAGCTGCTGTGTTGAAAGTTTCAGAGTGATCCATCATGCAGGGGCTGAGAAAAAAGGGGAATCCCAAAATGTGTTTTCCCCATGTGATGTCTATGGGGATTTTTTCATTTTTTTAACACGCCTACAGCCTGAACCACTGAACAGAATTACAACAAATTTCGCAGAAAGCTAGATGTTGGTCCAAAAAGCGTGCTTTTTGGGATTTGGTGTAAAACTGTTCAGTAGTTACAAAGATATTCAAGTTTAAAAAATGTAGAGATCTGGGGACACGAGTCCTTGCAGTGGACTTGCAGATCCCACTAAAATTTGATTGGCTGCCGACACTTCAACCAGGAAGTGTTGGCAGCCATCTTGGGACTCGGGTTGAAGCAGAGTCCCACAGAAAAGGTGAAAAATAAAGAAAAGGGGGCAAAGTAGGAAAACCCAGACCCCCCCCAGATACGGTGAAAGGGTCCCACAAGGACCCCGCCGGGGTTTAAAGCATTTTAAAAATATTTTGATCTGAATTTGTAGGTGGATATGTGGATGTGTGGCAAAATACAAAGAAACTAGATGCGGGGGCTTCCTTGTGTCTTTTATAAGAAGCCTCCTGGTGGACCAAATCTTGGGGGCATGCTGGCATATTATAATCAAGTAGGGGGGCCATTCCTCGGCTTTTGAAAAGCCCTGGGGACCACCACCTAACTATACAAATGAGGGGGGCCCGCCCAGTGTCTTGCAGCCCCAGGGACCACCACCTCTCCAGGGCACTGAACCATACAATTTCTGGGGGCCTACGCAGCTCCCCGCAGACCCTGGGACTGCCACCTCCCTGGGGCTTTCATAGAAATTAGTGCAGGGGGCCGAGTGGACCCCTGCAGCCCTGGGGACTGCCACCTCCCTGGGGCTTTAATTTAATACAGTGCAGGGGGCTGAGTGGACCCCCCTGCATCCCCAGGGACCCCACCTCCCCTTGGCAAATATAATAAAACAATGGAAGGGGTCCATCACGGCCCCCTGGCCCCAAGGACCACCACCTCTCCGGGGCTGAAGTAAACATTGGAAGGTGCTGCGTTGCCCCCCTCCTGGAGCCATATATGGCCCTGGGGACCACCACCCCCCAGGGTCAGCTCCTGCTATGTCCCGGGGTACCCACCCCCGGGACATATATGTTTGCTATGGCAAAGCTCCCGCCAAGCCATAGCAAACGGTGCTCCGCTTTGAAAAAGCGAAAGCATTTTGCTCTCCCTTGGTCAAAGCAGAGCACAATTGCTTTGACAAAGAGGGTGCTGCATGTTAACAGTTCCTTCTCTGTCAAAGCAATGCTGGCTCTTGCAGGAGGCGGAGTGGCTTAAGGAACTGCGGGGGCCGTGAGGCTCCCCTCGCAGTCCACAACATTGGCAGTGAGTGCCCTGGGATTTGGACCAAGGCACCCACACTACATGCTGGGCCCTGGGGGAAGGGGTCCCCGGGGCCTAAATTGGCCTGGGAGGAGGCAGCTCAGCCCCCTCCCCTTAGTATTTAAAAAAAATTGCAAAGGCCGGGCCCCGGGAAATGGGATCCCTGGGACCGAAATCAGCCCTGGAGGGGGGCCGTGCAGTCCCCCTCCCATTATTTATTCATAAAAGGTAAAAAGGGAAAGGCCAGGGTATGTGGTCCCCAGGGCCGAAATCGGCCCAGGGAAGGGCAGCCACGTGGCCCTCCTCCCGTAAGAAAACAAAGAAGAAAAAAAACATGTGGGAAAAGCAATTTGCAGGAGGCTTTCTGAACTACTCTGCAAACTCGCATCCTGGTGCACTGCTGGTTGGGGGATGAAGTCCCCTTGGATGCTGAGGGTCCTTGTGGGCCAGGAACCTCTTCTGTTACCTCCAGTAAGTCCCAGAGAGTGGGATTGCTGAAAGGTCTTTGGAGGCAACACCCCTTTTCTCCATCACTCTGCAAGCGTGCCGCCTAGTACACTGCTGGTTGTGTAATTAAGACCCCTTGGCTCCAGAGGGTCCTTGGGGGCCAACAAGACCTCCTGCTATCTCCAGTAGGTCCCAGGCAGTGAGATTGTTGAGAAGTTGCCAGAAGCCACACCCCCTTTCACCACCACTATGCAAACACGCCTCCTTGTGCATAACTGGTTTGGGGATGAAGTCCCCTTGACTGCTTATAGTCCTTGGGGGCCAACTACCCCTTCCTGCTACCTCCAGTCAGTCCCACACAGTGGGATTGCTGAGAGGTACTCTGAGCCCAGGCTCCCTTTCTCCATCACTGTGCAAATGCACCTCCTTGTGCACTACTGGTTGGGGGATGAAGTCCTCTTGGATGCTATAGGACCTTTGGGGCCAAGAACCCCTCCTGTTACCTCAAGTATGTCCCATACAGCAGGATTCCTGAAAGCTGGTGAGAGGCCCTGCCTCCTTTCTCCAACACTCTCCAAACATGACTACTATTAAAAAAAAACATATAAATTCACTTAAAAAAACAAAGGTTACAGGGACGCTATAGTTAGGAAATAGAATTTGAAAAACCTTAGAAATTCACTTTAAAAACCAAAGGTTATAGAGACGATATAGTTAGGAAATAGTATTAAAAGAAACCTTAGAAATTCACTTATAAAAACAAATGTTACAGGGACGTTATATTTGGCTAAGATTTCACTCGTACAGAACCAGTGAAATTCAGCTTTTATAGGTACCTGAGCTAACTATATCTTACACTCCCACAATGCACTTCTTATGACCTCTCATTTTACATCACTCATGACATGCTCAGTGGCATCACTGATGACATCATTGATAACTTCTCAAATGACATCACTGATAACATCATCCACAGAACCAATGACACACCCACTCACACCCCCATACATCCTCTCGTATGCCCACTCCCACACCAACAAAGCCATTTATATACCAATTCACAGACCCATACCAGTACTCACATATCCACTCATTCCTCCATAGAGGCACTCATACAGCCACTCAGTCACTTATACAGCCACTCATACCCAGTCTAACCACTGCCTGAAATTGAACGGGAATAAAACAGAGGTAATGATAGTGGGCAATGCACTGAATATATGGTCCTCTGCATGGTGGCCAGAATCACTGGGACAAGTACCTACGACCAAAATGGAAGTAAAAAATTTGGGAGTTTGGTTCGACCCTAAACTGTCTTTTGATGCCCAAATACGGAAAGTAGTGGATAAATGTTTTGGCATTTTAAAAATTCTGAGAAAGATTCTGGACCTATTACCACATAATGCAAGGAAAACCATAGTGCATGCCCTGGTGACTGCCCAATTGGACTATGGGAACGTACTGTATCTGGGAATGCCAAAAAAGGGGCTAGCCAAATTGCAGGTGGTGCAAAATGCGGCGGCACGGTTGGTACTGGGTCTTCCCAGAAGAGCTTCCACTAGGAAAGCCCTGCAGGACTTGCATTGGCTGCCGATAGAAAAGAGGGTTCTATTTAAGTCAATGTGCTACTGCCATAAAATTCTTGCAAAGTAAGGTCCGCGGTACTTGTACCCTTTAATAACACAATACATTCCAGGCCGCAATCTGCGATCAGAAGGAAGGGCGCTAGTGAAGGTTCCAAGAGTTCAAAGGGCAAGAATGGGGGCACGGTCCTTCAGTTATCTTGCAGCCAAATCTTGGAATGGGCTTCCGGAAACCCTAAGAATGGAACCATGCGAAACAAAATTTAGGAAACAGCTAAAAACATGGCTATTTTCCTCTGTATCCTAAAGTGAATGATAGCGACAGGAGTATGTGGGTAGGCAGTTTCAAGTGACGTGTCTAGGGCCGTTTCTTGCTAAGCGAGTCCGTTCAGCGCGGGGACACGCCGGTTGGCGTAACCATGCGCTTTAGAAATGACCAAACAAATAAATAAATACAACATTTCACTCACCCATATAGCCACTCACACAACCAGTTCACTCACATGTACAGCCACTCCTATAGCTGCACACTGACCCACACAGCTATTCACATACCCACTTATTTACCTACACGTACGCTCATATACCCACTCACTCACCCATAGAGCCTTTCAACACAGCCACTCTCTCACCCATACAAGCACTTACAAACTCACTCAAACACCCACACAACCACTTACATACCCATTCACACATCCAGAAAAGCACTCACACATCTGCTAACATACATCAACTCACTCATAAAGACCCACTTTCCCACCAAGTCACTCACTCATACAACCAATCAGACACTCACTCACCCATACAGTCACTACACACCCACTTCCTCACCCTTAGAGCCACTCACACTGCCACTCACTCACCCATACAGCCACTCACACATCCAGTCACTCACCAATACAGCCACTCACAAAACATCTCACTCACCCACACAGCTTCTCACACACCCACTTATACACCCATACAGCCACTTACATACACATAGATGCAAGGATAAAGTCACACAGACACTCACATAGTATATGTTAGAAGTAGTATCACTCAGTAGTAGTGCAAATAGTACACTAATCTAACTTTAGTAGTATGTTAGTATAAATATTTATCATCTATAAACTCTTAAAAACACTTACACTCACTTGGTGATGTCATAAGTGATGTCATTGACAAAAGCGCTAGCTGAAACGTGTCTGTCTTTGCACCCTTTCATTAAAACTAAGTGAAACCCTTCACGTCAGTGCTGACCACCTACTGTTGCAGTGTAAGAAGTGAGTTATTTCCACGAGTTCACCCTCATGTGGTTGAACACCCGCCTGTGAGTGCAGAGGCTTACTGGTGAGTATAGAACATATATATATATATATATATATATATATATATATATATTCACTGAAAAAACCATAGGTTTCAGGGACGTTATAGTTACAAATTAGCATTTAAAAACCTTTGAAATTCACTGAAAAAACCATAGGTTTTAGGGACAGTTATAGTTAGTTGGACATTGCACTCGTACAAAACCCGTGAAATTCCCCCGTTATAGTTAGTCCAGCTAACTATAACTCGCGCCCCGCAATGCACTGCTGATGACGTCACATATTACATCACTCATGACATGGTCAGTGACATCACTGATGACATCACTGATGACATCTCAAATGACATCACTGTTGACATCATCCAGTGACTGTGTTTCTGTAAAGTTTAAATATTTTTAATATATATAGGAAAAGACGTATTGAAGAATGAGTGGGTGTGTAAGTGTCTGTATGGATGATTTAGTAGGTGCGTGACTGACTGTATAAGTGAGTGATTTAACGTATCTTACTGAATGCATGGGTTAGTGACTAAACTGGGTGAATGTCTGTATCCGTCTGTCTGTTGCTGTGTAAGTGGCTGCATGTGTTTGTGAATAGCTACATGAGTGTCTATATGAGTTAATGAATGCTTGTGTGAGTATCTGTATGGGTGCCTGAGTGTTTGTGTGGGAGGGGTGTGTGCGACTCTGTGCATAAATGTGTGAGTGGGTGATTCACTGGGTGGATGGTTTCAAGAGTGCATCTGTGATAGACTGTATGGGTGGGTAAGTGTGTGTAAGAGTGTGTTAGTGAGTGAATGTATGTCCCAGTGGTACATGTGTGAGTAACTACATATGTGAAAGGCAGTATATATGTGTGTTGGAGTATATAAATAGCTATAAGCGAGAGTGAGTGATTGTGATAGTGGCTGTATGGATGAGTGTGTGCTTGTATCAGTGATTGTATAAGAGCGTAAGAATGTGCTAGTATTTGTATGAGTAAGTGAGCTGGTATGTGTATAACTGTATAGGTGAGTAAATGGTAGTGTGTTTAATTATTTGCATGACTGACTAGGTGTGTGAGTACCTCTATGGATGAGTGGCGGTGTTTGAGTGTCTATATAGGAGTATGAGTGCATATGATAGTCCTGTACTGAGTGACCGTAAGTATGAGTGACTGTAAGGGTGAGTGAGTTGATGTGTGCGTAGACCTAAGAATCAGTGAGTGGGTATGTAGTTATTGGTGTTGGAGTGTCTATGGTTTTGCGAATGGCAGTCTGTAATTTAGAGTGGGTGTATCAAAGGTTATATTAGGGTGTGAGAAGATGCATGAAATTATCACATGGATGATGTCACCAGTGATGTCATCAGTGATGTCATTTGAGATGTCATCAGTGATGTCATCAGTGATGTCACTGACCATGTCATGAGTGATGTAATATGTGACGTCATCAGCAGTGCATTATGGGCGCGAGTTATAGTTAGCTGGACTAACTATAACGGGGGAATTTCACGGGTTTTGTACGAGTGCAATGTCCAACTAACTATAACTGTCCCTAAAACCTATGGTTTTTTCAGTGAATTTCAAAGGTTTTTTAAATGCTAATTTGTAACTATAACGTCCCTGAAACCTATGGTTTTTTCAGTGAATTTCAAAGGTTTTTTAAATGCTAATTTGTAACTATAACATGTCTGAAACCTACGGTTTTTTCAGTGAATTTCAAAGGTTTTGTAAATGACAATTTTTAAATGTATTAATTGTTATATAAATTTTTTTAATACTAATTTACTCCATTTTTAGAAACAATTTTTTTTTACATATTTTATTTTTTAAATTACATTGTAATTACATTATACATTACATTACAAAAAATACTTTCTCAGAATGAATTACTTTAGTTTAAATACTTTGCACATAGGCAATAGACTTTTAAGTACAGTAGTTACAGTTGTTGCAATGGGCAACACATTTTCAAACACAATGCAACATTCAGCTCAATGTGAATTTCTAGTTAAATGCAATTAGTTACTTTATGGATTACTTTTCTAACCACAGGACTGGATCCTAGATTCAGTCCTGGCACATCTCCTGTAAACAGTTGAGTAAAAGCGTTTTGGTTACAGTCGTGATTTTTAAGGAATATTATTGTACTTTAAAAGTTGACACTTAGAAACTTTTTCTCATAGAATCACCAATGTTATCCTATGGAAGGAAATTCACTTAGAAGGTAAAAACTGTTATCGTTACTTTTTCTTACTCAGTGTTGGATCCTGGATCCAGCACTGGTGCATCTCCTGTAAACAGTTGAAAGAATGCGTTTAAGTCATACAGGTGATTTTTTAGGAATATTTGTAGTTTGTGAAAATTGACACTTTGAAACTTTTCTGCTGAAAAGCAGACAATGGATTCCTATGGAAGAAAATATAAGTTACTGGTAAGTATGGTTAAAATAACTTTTCAGGGTCAGTGCTGGGCTAAAAGATGCAGCACTGGGTTCTCTCCTGATAACAGGTGAGTAAATTGGAATTCGTACTTTGGTTGATTTTAGAGGAATATTATAAAGTTCCAAAACTCCACACTTAGAAGAATTTCCAAGTGAAACCAGTCAATGTTAGCCTATGAAGGAAATTCAAGTTACCGGTAAGTACGGTTAAAATTACTTTTCAGGACCAGTACTGGGCTGAAAGATGCAGCACTGAGGTCTCTCCTGATAACAGGTGAGTAAATCAGAATTCGGATTTCGGCTGATTTTAGAGGAATATTTGTATGTTTCAAAAATCAACACTTAGAAACTTTTTCAGCAAAAAGCAGGCAATGATATCCTATGGAAGGAAATTCAAGTTACTGGTAAGTACGGTTAAAATTACTTTTGAGGATCAGTACTGGGCTGAAAGATGCAGCACTGAGGTCTCTCCTGATAACAGGTGAGTAAATCGGAATTCGTATTTCGGCTGATTTTAGAGGAATATTTTAAAGTTCCAAAACTCCACACTTAGAAGAATTTCCAAGTGAAACCAGTCAATGTTAGCCTATGGAAGGAAATTCAAGTTACTGGTAAGTACGGTTAAAATTACTTTTCAGGGTCAGTGCTGGGCTAAAAGATGCAGCACTGGGTTCTCTCCTGATAACAGGTGAGTAAATTGGAATTCGTACTTTGGTTGATTTTAGAGGAATATTATAAAGTTCCAAAACTCCACACTTAGAAGAATTTCCAAGTGAAACCAGTCAATGTTAGCCTATGAAGGAAATTCAAGTTACCTGTAAGTACGGTTAAAATTACTTTTCAGGACCAGTACTGGGCTGAAAGATGCAGCACTGAGGTCTCTCCTGATAACAGGTGAGTAAATCAGAATTCGGATTTCGGCTGATTTTAGAGGAATATTTGTATGTTTCAAAAATCAACACTTAGAAACTTTTTCAGCAAAAAGCAGGCAATGATATCCTATGGAAGGAAATTCAAGTTACTGGTAAGTACGGTTAAAATTACTTTTGAGGATCAGTACTGGGCTGAAAGATGCAGCACTGAGGTCTCTCCTGATAACAGGTGAGTAAATCGGAATTCGTATTTCGGCTGATTTTAGAGGAATATTTTAAAGTTCCAAAACTCCACACTTAGAAGAATTTCCAAGTGAAACCAGTCAATGTTAGCCTATGGAAGGAAATTCAAGTTACTGGTAAGTACGGTTAAAATTAGTTTTCAGGGTCAGTGCTGGGCTAAAAGATGCAGCACTGGGTTCTCTCCTGATAACAGGTGAGTAAATTGGAATTCGTACTTTGGTTGATTTTAGAGGAATATTATAAAGTTCCAAAACTCCACACTTAGAAAGAATTTCCAAGTGAAACCAGTCAATGTTAGCCTATGAAGGAAATTCAAGTTACCGGTAAGTACGGTTAAAATTACTTTTCAGGACCAGTACTGGGCTGAAAGATGCAGCACTGAGGTCTCTCCTGATAACAGGTGAGTAAATCAGAATTCGGATTTCGGCTGATTTTAGAGGAATATTTGTATGTTTCAAAAATCAACACTTAGAAACTTTTTCAGCAAAAAGCAGGCAATGATATCCTATGGAAGGAAATTCAAGTTACTGGTAAGTACGGTTAAAATTACTTTTGAGGATCAGTACTGGGCTGAAAGATGCAGCACTGAGGTCTCTCCTGATAACAGGTGAGTAAATCGGAATTCGTATTTCGGCTGATTTTAGAGGAATATTTTAAAGTTCCAAAACTCCACACTTAGAAGAATTTCCAAGTGAAACCAGTCAATGTTAGCCTATGGAAGGAAATTCAAGTTACTGGTAAGTACGGTTAAAATTACTTTTCAGGGTCAGTGCTGGGCTAAAAGATGCAGCACTGGGTTCTCTCCTGATAACAGGTGAGTAAATTGGAATTCGTACTTTGGTTGATTTTAGAGGAATATTATAAAGTTCCAAAACTCCACACTTAGAAGAATTTCCAAGTGAAACCAGTCAATGTTAGCCTATGAAGGAAATTCAAGTTACCTGTAAGTACGGTTAAAATTACTTTTCAGGACCAGTACTGGGCTGAAAGATGCAGCACTGAGGTCTCTCCTGATAACAGGTGAGTAAATCAGAATTCGGATTTCGGCTGATTTTAGAGGAATATTTGTATGTTTCAAAAATCAACACTTAGAAACTTTTTCAGCAAAAAGCAGGCAATGATATCCTATGGAAGGAAATTCAAGTTACTGGTAAGTACGGTTAAAATTACTTTTGAGGATCAGTACTGGGCTGAAAGATGCAGCACTGAGGTCTCTCCTGATAACAGGTGAGTAAATCGGAATTCGTATTTCGGCTGATTTTAGAGGAATATTTTAAAGTTCCAAAACTCCACACTTAGAAGAATTTCCAAGTGAAACCAGTCAATGTTAGCCTATGGAAGGAAATTCAAGTTACTGGTAAGTACGGTTAAAATTAGTTTTCAGGGTCAGTGCTGGCCTAAAAGATGCAGCACTGGGTTCTCTCCTGATAACAGGTGAGTAAATTGGAATTCGTACTTTGGTTGATTTTAGAGGAATATTATAAAGTTCCAAAACTCCACACTTAGAAGAATTTCCAAGTGAAACCAGTCAATGTTAGCCTATGAAGGAAATTCAAGTTACCGGTAAGTACGGTTAAAATTACTTTTCAGGACCAGTACTGGGCTGAAAGATGCAGCACTGAGGTCTCTCCTGATAACAGGTGAGTAAATCAGAATTCGGATTTCGGCTGATTTTAGAGGAATATTTGTATGTTTCAAAAATCAACACTTAGAAACTTTTTCAGCAAAAAGCAGGAAATGATATCCTATGGAAGGAAATTCAAGTTACTGGTAAGTACGGTTAAAATTACTTTTGAGGATCAGTACTGGGCTGAAAGATAGAGCACTGAGGTCTCTCCTGATAACAGGTGAGTAAATCGGAATTCGTATTTCGGCTGATTTTAGAGGAATATTTTAAAGTTCCAAAACTCCACACTTAGAAGAATTTCCAAGTGAAACCAGTCAATGTTAGCCTATGGAAGGAAATTCAAGTTACTGGTAAGTACGGTTAAAATTACTTTTCAGGGTCAGTGCTGGGCTAAAAGATGCAGCACTGGGTTCTCTCCTGATAACAGGTGAGTAAATTGGAATTCGTACTTTGGTTGATTTTAGAGGAATATTATAAAGTTCCAAAACTCCACACTTAGAAGAATTTCCAAGTGAAACCAGTCAATGTTAGCCTATGAAGGAAATTCAAGTTACCTGTAAGTACGGTTAAAATTACTTTTCAGGACCAGTACTGGGCTGAAAGATGCAGCACTGAGGTCTCTCCTGATAACAGGTGAGTAAATCAGAATTCGGATTTCGGCTGATTTTAGAGGAATATTTGTATGTTTCAAAAATCAACACTTAGAAACTTTTTCAGCAAAAAGCAGGCAATGATATCCTATGGAAGGAAATTCAAGTTACTGGTAAGTACGGTTAAAATTACTTTTGAGGATCAGTACTGGGCTGAAAGATGCAGCACTGAGGTCTCTCCTGATAACAGGTGAGTAAATCGGAATTCGTATTTCGGATGATTTTAGAAGAATATTTGCACAATGGTGAAGGGAGGGGGCGGGGCCTGAGGTGACATCTGTGCAAACGCGCCCCGTGGCGCGTTTTAGGTTGGGGGATTAAGTCCCTTGAATCCTGAGGGTCCCTAGGGGCCAACTAGCCCACCAGGAACCTCCAATATGCGCCAGGGGCTGCGTTGCAGAGACGTGTAGAGAGGCCACACCCCTTTTACACCTCTCTGCAACGCAGCTCTGTGGCACTTTCTGGATGTACCTGTTGGGCTAGTTGGCCCCCAGGGACCCTCAGGATTGAAGGGGATTTAATTCCCCATCTTAAAACGCGCCACGGGGCCTGTTTGCACACATGTCACCTGAAGCCCCGCCCCTCCCTTCACCACTGTGCAAACGCGCCCCGTGGCGCGTTTTAAGTTGGGGGATTAAGTCCCCTTGAATCCTGAGGGTCCCCGGAGTCCAACTAGCCCACCATATACCTCCAAAAGCGCCACAGAGCTGCGTTGCAGAGAGGTGTAAAAAGGGGCGTGGCCTCTGTACACCTCTCTGCAAGGCAGCTCCCTGGCGCATACTGGAGTTTCCTGGTGGGCTAGTTGGCCCCCAGGGACCCCCAGTATTCAAGGGGAATTTGTTCTCCTCTGCAAACGCGCCAGGGGCGCGTTTGCAGAGTGGTGAAGGAAGGGGGCGGGGCCTGCGGGCCCGATCGTTTAAAAAAAAAAAAAAAATTGTCTCCTGAAGGGGGCTGTGTGGCCCCCTTCCTTTTTCTGTTTTTGGGCCCTGGGGACCCCATCCCCCAGGGCCTTACCCCTTTTTTTAAATTACAAAATAAAAAAAACGGGAAGGGGGCCGCGTGGCCCCCTTCCCTGGGCCTGTATTGGCCCCGGGGACCCCATCCCCCGGGACATGGCCTCTATATTTATTTTTATTATTTTGAGGGGGCTGCGTGGCCCCCCTCCTCTGGCCATTTTAAGGCCCCGGGGACCCCATCCCCGGGGCCGGCCATACCCTTTTTTTTTTTTTTTTTTTTGAAAACTTTGGGGAGGGGGGCCGCGTGACCCCCTCCCAGGCTACTACTTGCCCCGGGGACCCCATCCCCCGGGGCTGGCCCTCTCGTTGGGGACTGTGGGGGGGTCCCCAATCCCCCCACAGTCCCGCCGGCTCCCCGCGTCCCTTGGGAGCCGGCATTCCTTTTCCACATGGGGAGCTGCTAAGATGCAGCTCCCCATGTGGAAAGCAATGTGCTTTGGATATTGGAAGAGAGAGCAGGTTTCCCTGCTCTCTCTTCCAATATCCAAAGCAGTTTGTAATGACAGGACGGGAGCCGCGAGGCTCCGTCCTGTCATTGCAAACAGCAGTGTCCCGGGGGTAGGCACCCCGGGACACTGCAGGAGCCGGCCCTGGGGGGTGGTGGTCCCCAGGGCCATCAAGGGCTCCAGCAGGGGGCCGCGTGGCCCCCTCCCTACATCAGCACAGCCCCGGGGAGGTGGTGGTCCCCGGGCTTCGGGGGTCCAAAACGGACCCCCATTTTAATTTGTTAGTGCCCCGGGAGGTGGCGGTCCCTGGGGCGTGTGGGGGCTGGAGCCCCCCACACAGGTTGTTCAATTTTTTAAAAAAAGCCCCGGGGAGGTGGTGGTCCTCGGGGCTGCGGGAGGGCTCAGAGCCCTCCCGCAACATTTTAAAAAAGCCCGGGGGGTGGCGGTCCCCAGGGCTTGGGGGCCCTTTGAGGCCCCCCACACATAAAATTAACCCCCCCACCATGCCCCCGGGACTTGGGCCACCCGGGGCAAAATACAATCGAAGCGCGGGAGACCGCGCTTCGATTTTTTTTTTTTCGGCAGGATTCGCGCACCCTGAGCGCATCCTGCCGATTTAAAAAAAAAAAATTTTTTTTTTTTTTTGCCCAGGGGGTCCTTGTGGGACCCCTGAGCAAACCTAGGGGATCAGGGTGTTTCTACCCTGCTCCCTTTGTGCGCTTTGCGCACCTGTTTCTGTCCCTCGGTTCTACCGAGGGATAAAATGGCTGCCAACATTTCCTGAATCGGAATGTTGACAGCCAGCTGACAGCCAATTAACATGCAGCTCGTGATCGGGAGGGTACGCGGACCCTACTCGGCCATAGATATCATTATCTTTTTACTATTGATTTTCTCAGCAACTACTGAACGGATTTACACCATTTAACAAAAGGGTTCTTTCTGAACCAAGAACTACCTCTTTGCCAAATTTGGTGTAATTCCGTTCAGCAGTTCGGGCTGTAGCCGTGTCTAAAGTTTCCTATGGAAAATTGCATGGGGAAAACGCGTTTTGGGACCCCCCTTTTTCTCGGCCCCCGCTTGACGAATCCCCCGAGACTTTCAGGGTAGGAGCGGACCGGAGCGGGCCACAAAGTTTGAAAATTTTGCGAAGATACGTCAACCTGCAAGAGAGTTATTTCAAATAGAATGTCGCGGATTTCCTATGGATAATAGGTTGTAACTATAACTATCTACTGGCGACCGCCAGTAGATAATGACATATATATATATATATATATATGACATATATATATATATATATATATATACATATATATATATATCACTGGTGGGTACACATCCCCTGATCACATACAGGAAGGCACGTTCCTTAAAGGACATGCTGGTAAACAGCTACATGGGGGCCACAAAACAACTAGGGTGGCTACAACAACAGTGAGGTTTTTTCAAGTGTGGGAAGTGCAAGGCCTGCAGCACCAGCAAGAACAGGAAAACGTATCCGCTTCCTACTGGAAGAACGGAAGACATAAAGAAGTTCATGATTTGCAATACTGAGTATTGTGTGAATGTGATACTCTGTCCTTGTATTAAAATGTATGTGGGCAGCACAATTTTCCCCATTAAGAAGAGAATACTAGAGCACATGAGAGCCATTAGAAATGTGGATCTGAGTTACTCTACAGCAAGACATTGGTTGAAATCCCATAACAAACATGCTAATAGTCTATCTTTCTTTGGCATTGACAGGATTGCAGCGAGCCCCAGAGGGGGTGACCGAGAGAGGCAATTGAGAATCCTGGAGTCGAAATACATCATCCTCCTTGATAGCAAGAGCCCTTTTGGGATAAATGAGGATGAAGAACTTTATGTCCACATTGGATAAGTACATAAGTTGGCTGTCGACCTGCTTTCATGGTGATCCATGTTTTTCCCTGTATATACTGTGGCATGGTTAGGGCTCTCAACTTTGACTCAGTGTTATCAGTCTTGGAAAACTTCACGGGAAGCGTAGTGTTGTCCCCTTTTGGCATCCCTGCCTCGTGTCTCTCCCCATGGCCCTATCCCCTCTTTCGAGTTACCATCATATTCAATCCCAATCTGATAATCCTCATCTGGGTGGGACATATATTGGCGATTGATGTTTAAAATCTTATCATCGTCACCACAGCCCCTGATCCTGGATCCCCTTGCTCAGAAGAAATCAAGTTTTGTGTTTCCTTTGTTTGTTTCCTCTCCCTGCACTTTATTGTCTTTTTGTTGTTTAAAACTTTATTTAGGGATACACGGTGTTCACCACATGTCTGTTGAACCTTTTATTTTTTGACGAACGAGGTTACATCTCTAATCTTGGCAGTGTAGAAATGGCAGACTTTAGGTATAATGCTTTGCATCAATAGGGGCCACTTGGCCGAGGGATACTGGAACAAGGGTTGAGGAAGACTCATGAGCCACTGGGCTGGGTAAATGAAGGGCAGAAATACGTGATGAAAAACACGTGATTGTATACGTGGTGTAACATGAATACAATGTAATGAAATGATGAAATATAGACTCATATGCCACTTGGTTGGGCAAATGAGGGGCAGAAACACGTGATGAAATAAGTGATTGTGTAAACTTGGGGTTGACATGGAAACATTGCAACCAATAATGAGATCTGTTAAAACACCGACTGGAAATATTCAATCATGACACTTGTTAATTGATACAAATATTTTATAATAATTTTTTGTGTAAATTTTGCAATGTTTTAAACATGTCATATTTAGATGAAATTCACGAAATTAATTCATTTTAGTTCATGTTTGAAGCCCCTACTCCTCACCTTTGAGCATTACCCACATCACAAGGTTTTTGGAAAAGTCACCGTAACATGAAAACTCAGTCTGTTGTCTATGTTCATACTTGTAAACCGACATCGTCAGTCCGTCCTTTATGTTGATTAATGAGCACTACATATGGTGATGGGGAACAGTGATCAGTAGGCTTGTGAAGAAGACCGTTGCGGTCGAAACGCGTTGCCTTTGAAATACACTTTGACCCTTAAAGTGATCCTGGAGTGCAACTCTTTTCTTGTGGATGATTGTGTCTCACGGGATTTTTCTACCATATATATATATATATATATATATATATATATATATATATATATATATATATATATATATATATATATATATATATATATGCACTGCCTGTTGCATTTCCAATACGCTGTATGCCTGCCAATTCTATGCCGGTGCCAGCCGTGGCGACAGGAACCACCAACACGACAGCAAGGAATGCAACTCCAATAGGAAAGGAAAAGCGGCACACCAACATCCACCACGAGTAATTTATTTGCAGCACAAAACAAAGAAAAACTCGTTTCAGCCGAAACTGCCTTTGTCAAGTTCAAGATTCCATTGGTGCTCGTACCATATAACCGCATACGTCATCATAGACATCAAAAACATACTATGTGGCATAGACATCATGACTATATTCAAAATATATAATTCATCAAAATAAGTTCATCAAAATTAAAAAAGATTAAATCAAATCAATCTGACACACCTTACGGGAATGCAATTTCATAGGTGCAGATTCGTAATTGAAAAAATAACATTTGTAACCTTGCTCGATTTTCTCATACACAGCGTCATAATAGACATAGTAAATAGACTGTCAGTAAGGTATGTCACCGCATTCCATAGGAAGACATGTACATATTTTACAATATAATTCATATGCTAGTCTCCATTGAAAACCATAAATAATGCCATAATATTCAAGTTTCGAAAAAATTGTTAGACGAACTTGGAATCCCAAGTGGGTACAGCATAATTGCCACATCATGATTGACACAACAGAAGGACTATCGTTCAAAATTGTGTCATTAAAGAAAATATATATATGTACAATAACATTACTTATAGTTATTAAATTAGCATTCAGATTCAAAGCAAGTGATAGAGTCATGGTAATACAATGCGAGACAAGATGGAAAGGAAATAATCCAAATCATCACCTGTATATGCACAGATTTGCGGTGAACAATGTAATCATAGCATATTGAAATTAGTACACGATGTTCCATCAAACAAGGTTTAGAAAGAACGATCCCGAAAGGGTCAAAAGCAGAAAAGTTATTTTCTGTGATGTCATAAAGCCACAGTGTCATCAATGAGAATTCAATATAAGCTGGACATCGCACAGGTATAAAGACAAAACAATAATATACTAATCAATGACCCACACCTACAAACAATGTATAATGAAAGTGAATAATAAAACCGCAAGTGGAGAGGCCTGGGGGAGATACTAGATGGAGACAAGGAGTAACCAAAATTGGTATACTGATTCCTTAAGTGCTTCACCCGCCTCAAGAACTATGATTCTAGAATTTCCGACTAATGTCTATATATGAGGCTAATCCGGGGAAGACAGTCCCAGGACATCATCTAAGTCCAACCAAAAAAAAGGAATGGGGAAAAGTGAATTTTTGTGTGAAAAAGGCATGATATAAAATAATGCTATACTATTGCTATGGAAACCAAGAGACAAAAAAGTGTGTGCACCATGAGTGATGGTCACAACAGCGAAGATATCATTATACCCCTATGTGGGTGGCCAATTCCTCTCCAGTATTTAAACCAAATGGCTTCCTTGTATTCAGATCGATAATGTATCTGGATTCTAGAATCCGCAGCTGTTTTTCTCTATCTCCTCCCCTGATATGTTTCAGTACTCGGTCGGGACCCATGTATTTAAGCATGGTGTAATCGCTATTGTGAACATTATAAAAGTGTCTTGCTACCGGATAACTGAAATCTAGATTGACTATAGCCCTTTGATGTTCCAATATTCATTTTTTTACGGGCAGTTTGGTACTCCCTATATAGCGGAGACCACAGGGGCATTCTAGGGCATAAATAACATGATCGGTGGTACAGGTAATGAATTTGGAGATCGGTCTTTCCATGCCGTTGGCTGTTTTATATGTTTTACAGTTTTTGCTATTTTTGCACGCTTTACAGGCATAGCACTTGTGAAATCCCTTATTAGATTGCAGCCAGTTAGTATTATTCTCAGTTTGGAAATAGCTGCTGACCAATTTGTCCCGTAATGAACTGGGTCTTTTATACGTTACAGTGGGTGAATGGCCAACCTCTTTACCAATGACAGGATCTGCTTGAATGAGGCCCCAAGGTTTCTTCATGATCGATTTGAGCTTCCCTGATCGATCATTGTAAGTGGTTATCATTCTAGGTCTTAGGGTAGACTTCTTTTTAAAGCTTATTCCACTTTTATTGAACAGAATATCAGCCTGCTTTACATTACAGAGCTTATCTTTGGCTTGGGATAAGATTTTATTAGAATATCCCCTTTGTTTAAATCTCTTCAATATGTTATCACATTCCTTAGAGTAACCGCTATCAATATTGCAATTCCTACGTGCCCATAGTAGCTCGCCATAAGGAATGCTGTTGAGAACAGAAGTATGATGGTGACTGTATGCGTGTAACGTACTGTTGCCAGCAGTTTCTTTTCGGAATAAATTGGTCACAAGTTTATTATCCTGTACAGCGACATGGATATCCAGGAAATCACAATCTGTTTGACTGATCTTATATGTGAAACTTAAATTGAGGTTATTAGATGAAAGATCTTGAATACACCTTACAGCTAATTCCTCTCCACCAACCCAGATGATGAAGAGGTCATCTATATACCTCAGCCATAATGCTATATGATTGGTGTAGATTTCATTAGCATCTGTCCAAACCACCTGCTCCTCCCACCAGCCCAAGAAGAAATTCGCCAGGCTGGGGGCGAAGCAGGTGCCCATTGCAGTACCGGATTCTTGGCGATACAGTGTTTTATCAAATAGAAAGATATTCTCTTTCAAGCAGTATGACATCATCAATTTAAGCATAATGGTATGATCATAAAAGGCAATTGGTCTCTTCTGTAAATAATACATGCAAGCACAACACCCTGCTCTTGATTAATACATGTATACAAGGAACAAACGTCCAAAGTTATTAACAGGAAGCCTTCCTCCCATCTTATGTCATGTATCCTTCTCAGGAAATCGGTACTATCCTGGCAGTATGATCGTAGATCTCTCACATACGGTGCCAGGAAGTAATCAAGAAAAATGGAGGTGTTTTCCAATAGTCCACCATTGGATGAGACGATAGGTCTCCCTGGGGGTTTGGTCGCATGTTTGTGTACCTTGGGTAATAGGTATAAACACGGAACCCGAGGATTATTATTTTTCAGAAATTTGAATTCATCATCATCAATCAAATTGACACTCCACCAATTATGCAGCATTTCGTGATATCTGGCAATAGTGTTCTCATACTTTTGCCACGTTATAGTTTCATAATAGTCTGCATCCGCAAGCTGCCGCATGGCTTCCGCTTTGTAATCACTGGCTTTCAGTACAACGACATTGCCCCCCTTGTCTGAGGGCTTTATTATTATTGCTGAATCCTGGAGTAGATCTTTCAATGCCACACGTTGATTTCTTGTAAGATTATCCTTAATTCTATAATTCTGATGATTTCTCAAACCCACCAATTCCTGGATCATAACAGAGTGAAATGCCTCGATATTGTCATATGGAACATTCGGATTGAGGTGTGATTTAGGTTTCATGCCACTTTTATAGGCGGAATCCACTTTGAAGCCCATATTACTTAGAATGTCGGCTGTGTTGTCATTCATGTTGGTGTTTGAATCCTGCTCTAATTCATGAATTTCTAAAATAGTATTGATGTCCCCAAGTGTAAGTTCAACAGGCGTGCTATTTGCAGATTGTACCATTTCAATAGGATTTTGTTGTTTTAATTTGACAGATGTTGAATGTATTTTCATCAGTTTAAGTTTTCTTACATATAAGAACAGATTGATTCTGGTATCAACATAGCTCCAATCAGTGACAGGACAGAAGGATAGTCCTAATTTTAATAATGATTCTTCTTGTTGAGATAAGTGTCTTTTTGAGAGGTTAATGATGGATTTATCCATTGTATCAAGGCAAGGTGAATTCATATGCCAGAATTTATTTCGCCCCCCTCTTCTGTTCATTCTTTGTTTTTCTTTTTGTTTGCGCCCCTTCCTCTTGGTCTTCCCCGCCCTCTTCCTGCAATTTCTTCTTTTTGCTGAACCTGTGCGTTCTGTTCCTTTTGCTGTTTGAGCATTTGAAATTCGTGCAGGAAGGTTAGGGGACGCAATCCTAAAGGGGCAGTAGGTGTTGTTCTTTCTGGATCAGAGCTCACATCAGAGCTTGAGTCTGTTTATATATATGTATTCGGACAAATTATCAAAATTAAAATATCGTCCCACCAAAATATTGTGTCAAAAATATTGTTATATGGAAAAATTATCCGCTACAATATTGATTTAAGGTAAGTAATATCGATTTTTAAAATATCGAAGTCATAAATATTGTTTACAAAAATGTAGTTGTTTATAATATCGTTTTTTGATTATTGTTATGTATTTTTGAATAATTATTCTTTATGTTGTTTAATATAGTTGTTTACATTTTTTGTAATTATTACATTGAATGTAATACATTTTTTAGATTTTTAGCACTGTAGCAGGTTGTGGGTTTATAGGGGTACAGGGTGGGAAGTAATTTAATTAGAATAAATTAATAATTTGTTTTTAATTAATATTATTTATTTAATTGATGTATAATGATGTTAATTGTGCAATTATTATTTTTTTTATTTATATTTTAGGTGCAGGTTGTAGGGTTTATGGAGTTACAGGGTGGGAAGTAATTTAAAATGACTCAATTAATAACTAGTTGTTAATTAATATTTATTTAATTGATAACTAATTATGTTAATTGTGTAAGTATTTTTTTGTTTTAGGTGCGGGTTGTAGGGTTTTTAGGGATACAGGGTTGGAAGTAAATGAATTCTAATTAATTAAGAATTAGTTGCTAATTAATATAATTTTTTTATTGATAATTAATTATGTTTATTGTGTAATTACTTTTTTTATTTTTTATTTTAGATGCAGGTTGTTGGGCTTGTTAATTAATTCTAATTAACAAATAATTAATTGTTAATTAATATTAATCATATAATTGATGATTAATTATGTTATTTGTGTAATTATTTTTATTTTATTTTTAATTTTAGGTGCGGGTTGTGGGGTTTATAGGGGTGCAGGGTGGAAAGTAAATTATTTATAACTAATTAATATTTAGTTTTGCATTAATAATACTTATATAATTGACAATTTATTATGCTAATTGTGCAATTAATTTTTTTTACTCAAATTTTAGGTGTGGGTTGTGCGTTTTGTAGGGGTATAGGATGGGAAGTAAATTAATTTTAATTAAGTAATAATACATTTTTTAATTGATTTTAATTATTAAATTGATAATTATGTTAATTGTAGAATTAATTTAGTGTTGAGTCAAATTTTAGGAGTGTGTTGTGTGTTTTGTGGAGGTATATTCTGGGAAGTACATTAATTATAATTAAGTGCATTGATAAATATTTATGTTAATAGTGTAAATAATTTGTTTTTTTTAAATTAAGTTTTAGGTGTGTGTTGTGAGTTTTGTAGGGGTATAGGGTGGGAAGTAACGAAAATAAAATGTAATAAATATTGTTTTGCTAATAAATATCTTTTAAATAAAATTATTTTTTTGAATGAAAAATATTTTTGTATTTGAGTTATAATAATATGTGTAGTTATTTGTGATATGTATTTAACATTGTAATATGTATTTATTTTATTTAATTTTTTAATATAAAATGTATTTGAATTTCTTTTTTTACATATTTATATTTTTATTTGATTACTATGTTTTTGAAATTATTTTATTGTGTTCAAGAGAATTTGTTTGTTTCTAATTTTGCACTGACTGGAGTGGGAATAGTAAATTTTACCCCCCACAATCCAACACTTTCCCTACTAATGCACTCATTGGAGTGGGAATTGTAAATGTTACTGCTCTGCAATACAACACTTTCCCTACTGTTGCACTTATTGAAGTTGGCATAGTAAATGTTACCCCTCTGCAATCCGACACTTTCCTTACTGTTTCACAAACTGGAGTGGGAATAGTACATTTTACCCCTCAGCAATCCAACACTTTCCCTACTGTTGCACTAACTGGAGTGGGAATAGTAAATTTTACCAACCTGCAATCCAACACTTTCTCTACTGTTGCACTCATTGGAGTGGGTATAATAAATTTACCCCTCCACAATCCAACACTTTCCCTACCATTGAAGTTATTGGATTTGGAGTAGTAAATTGTACCTCTCCGCAATCCAACACTTTTCCTACTGTTGCACTCACTGGGGTGGGAATATTAAATTTTACCCCTGTGTGATGTAACAGTTTTCCTACTGTTGCGTTGCCTGAAGAGGGAGTTGTAAATTTTATACATCCGTAGTACAACTTTTGTATAAATTGTAGTGGTATTAGTATGTATTAAATGTAAAATTCTCTATTTTTTATATTGTTGCAATTAATTTTATTATGATTTTTGCTTATTTAAAATTATAATATTTATAATTATTGTTTTTAATGTGTAAAATATTTTTCTTAAATTGTCCGAAATGTATGTTGTTTCATTGTTTATTATAATTAAAATGGTTTGTTTTTTAAATATTTTATGTTATTGGTATATATATATATATATATCCCACACAGCGGCTCTTTTCTCAGCATTCGGTGCTCTTCGATGGTGCGAACAGTGGAAACGGCGGAGCCAGCCGTTATTCAATTCAAACCAATATTCCTTCACAGAAATGTTCCACACGCACTCACTGGTAAGTGATTGTTGCAATCTTCAGTTTTTATTTTGGCAACAGCATTATTCCGACAAGATCGAAAACCCTACGCGTTTCAGTCTGTTCACAGACCTTGCTCACGGGTAGTAAAACGTTACAGACATTGCTTCTATTTGAATATGTCACATGATGTTACATCACTTCCTGATTTAATAACGCTTTGCATTCTGGTACTTGTAGTGCAGTGATTATTGTGCAGATAAATAAAAAGTGACAATAGTGAATTTAAAACAAATATATACAATTTGTGCTATGGTGGTGCAGTGTGATTTTGTTCACCTTTTAGCTTGTGATAATTGGAACACTCACGATATATGGAATAATTAATTAAAGAATTGTACTCATTATAAGAATATATATAGGGATATATATTTATTGAGAAAATTATATATATGTATTTAGACTATATTTAATATTAGAGAATGGGGGATGGGGGAAAAAACTATTTATTTCGTCACCAATTGTTACATTTTATATTCCCCCTACAATGGGTCTCACATTGTGCATATGCAATTCAGTGAAGATTAGTCTTCCTTTCATTTTATATTGCGTGGTACGTTTTGCGGTACATGCCCTCTAGTGGGCTATCTTCCACAGTTGTCCCGCCCATTATCAGGTTTCCCTATTTGACTTAAATTATATTTCATATTTCCTTATCCTGTTTCTCCTCTCTCTACCCCCCTATCTACCATCTCCCCTCTCTATTGAATCATAGTATTAATAGATTGAAATTACAATACATTGTGCATTATTTTTTCTCTTTTTTTCCTTATTTATCCTTTTTCCCATTACTAGCCCACTAGTGGGCCCTTTCTTCCAATTATTAAGGCCTGTGTCCAATTTAGCCGATAACATTCAGGTGAACCAAGGATCTAATTAGTGACATGTGTTTAAAATCATATATTTAATCAGTTACATTGTAAATTTTAGTATGTAACTGCCAAATATCTGTATGGAAAAGAGAGACCAATTCAAAACTATTATAAGTTTGGGTAAACTATACAATTGTATGTGGTATCATATTCATCTAACATGGTGTTAATACAATTCAAGGGGACTGTTGATTTGTCCACTCCCTACAGGTGTGAGTACATTTCCTCGTCCTTATTAAGACCGTAGGGTGTTAAAGTTCTGTGTGTTTCTGTAAAGTTTAAATATGTTTAATATATATAGGGAAAGGCGTATTGAAGAATGAGTGGGTGTATAAGTGTCTGAATGGATGATTTAGTACGTGAGTGACTGACTCTACAAGTGAGTGATTAAACGTATCTTACTGAATGCATGGGTTAGTGACTAAACTGTGTGAATGTCTGTATCTGTCTGTCTGTTGCTGTGTAAGTGGCTGCATGGGTTTGTGAATAGCTACATGAGTGTCTATATGAGTTTTTGATTGGTTGTCTGAGTATCTGTATGGGTGCCTGAGTGTTTGTGTGGGTGGGGTGTGTGCGACTCTGTGCATAGATGTGTGAGTGGGTGATTCACTGGGTGGATGGTTTCAAGAGTGCATTTGTGATAGACTGTATGGGTGGGTAAGTGTGTGTAAGAGTGTGTTAGTGAGTGAATGTATATCTCAGTGGTACATGTGCGAGTAACTACATATGTAAAAGGCAGTATATATGTGTGTTAGAGTATTTAAAAGGCTATAAGTGAGAGTGTGTGATTGTGAGAGTGGCTGTATGGATGCGTGTGTGCTTGTATCAGTTATTGTATAAGAGCGTAAGAATGTGCTAGTATTTGTATGAGTAAGTGAGCTGGTGTGTGTATAACTGTATAGGTGAGTAAATGGGTGTGTGATTAATTTTTTGCATGACTGACTAGGTGTGTGAGTACCTCTATGGATGAGTGGCGGTGTGTGAGTGTTTATATAGGTGTATGAGTGCATATGATAGTCCTGTACTGAGTGACTGTAAGTATGAGTGACTGTACAGGTGAGTGAGTGGATGTGTGTGTAGACCTAAGAATCAGTGAGTGGGTATGTAGTTTTTGGTGTTGGAGTGTCTATGGTTTTGAGAATGGCAGACTGTAATTTAGAGTGGGTGTATCAAAAGTTATATTAGGGTGTGAGAAGATGCATGAAATTATCACGTGGATGATGTCATCAGTGATGTCATTTGAGATGTCATCAGTGATGTCATCAGTGATGTCACTGACCATGTCATGAGTGATGTAATATGTGATGTCATCAGCAGTGCATTGCGGGGGCGCGAGTTATAGTTAGCTGAACTAACTATAACAGGGGAATTTCACGGGTTTTGTACGAGTGCAATGTCCAACTAACTATAACTGTCCCTAAAACCTATGGTTTTTCAGTGAAATTCAAAGGTTTTTTAAATGCTAATTTGTAACTATAACGTGCCTGAAACCTATGGTTTTTTCAGTGAATTTCAAAGG